>CAWUFW010021985.1:0-106866 GCA_963921515.1 Calotriton arnoldi | reverse complement strand
CCAGTCAACTGATCTGGGTTTAATCCATCATCATTCTTTAGCTCACTCCGCCACCCCAGTTCAGACATGGCCATATGCAAATCAGTCTGACCCTGTGCCTCATGGGAACAGTCCAGTCCTTTGGTTTTGCTATCATATGTGTGGCACATTAATTCCTATATTGGCACAAATATTTTCTTGCTTCACTGGTAGACATGGAAGGTGCCCGGCTGCCATTTTTCTCTGAGCACCCCCTGCTCATAGGCAGTGACCTGAACGGACCTTTTGGCATTTTCCCCTATATAGAAGCTGAAAATACTAATAAGTATATTTGAAGGTTTTTAAAGTCTCTCATTTGAATGTCCTTGCAGATGCTATAATCTCATCATCACTTTTTGGATGGCAGCTATAATTAGTTTTGTTCTGATGAAGACCCCACACAATTTACTCCATACGAGTTAAAATACAATTGACTTTTGTCAACAGTTGCACTGTGTCCCTATTGACCAATAATGTGTAATGAACCATAGCCCTGCCTGAACCCCAGTTTGAGTATCATTGAAAATATAACGTAAATGACTTTGTTTTTTTCTTTTGGTATACATGCTACTCTATAGGTTTACTCACAGATGTACCACGTGATCACTGCACAATCTCCACATAGTTTTATACCTCACCCTTGTTGTTAATGAACATGATGTTCTTGTCAAAACGTATGAATACAATACCATTCACTGAAAGTTTGTCTCAAGATCTTCTCTCAGGCTAGCAGTGCACTGGGGCTTAAGTAAAACATTTTTAGAATTGATTGACAAATGGTACACTTAAAATCAACCTAGGTTTGCAAAACGGAATCACTGACAGAATATCGACTACAGAAATATCGACGACAAAAATATCGGGGCCGAAATATCGATGTCCAGAATATCGAAGTACTATCTACATTATGGTAAGTACAAAAATATCGAAACAAAAATATCGTTGTTAAAAATATTGTTATTTTTAAATGTCTAAAAAATAATGTAAAATAAAGTAAATACATATAATTAAAAAAACATAGTTAGAATTATTAGAAAATGTTTAAAATTATAAATAATAAATATAATTTTAATAAAAATTAACCATATATATAAAATATAATATATAAATTTACTTTATAATATTAAAAATACATATTATAATAAATTATAAAATGTTAGAAACATATTAAAAATTATAAATACATATATATACATATACCAGTAAATATAAAATAAAAATACAATATTTATATAATAATTAAAAAAATTAAAATATTTTTAATCTTTTACAATTACATTTCACACTACATTAACAGGAACAATAGAGAAAAATTGGATAGCGGAGAGGATAAAATTACTATTCCCACTCCAGGGAGTGCAACAGTAGGGAAAGTGTTGGATAGCGGATGGGAATAATTTACTATTCCCACTCCAGGGAGTGCAACATTAAAGAAAGTGTTGGATAGCGTAGATGTAAAAATTACTATTCCCACTCCAGAGAGTGCAACAGTAGGGAAAGTGTTGGATAGCGGAGTGGATAAAATTACTATTCCCACTCCAGCGAGTGCAATAGTAGGGAAAGTGTTGGATAGCGGAGGGGTAACAATTAATATTCCCACTCCAGCAAGTGAAACAGTAGGGAAAGTGTTGGATAGCAGAGGGGAATAATTAACTATTCCCACTCAAGCAAAATAATTTAAATTAATTAACAAAATTTTAATTAATTATAAAAAATGTACCTCCCACCATATTCCCCTATAAATGACACCACCAATATTATAAAACATAACACTATTAACATAATTAATTTATGATTAATTAATTAATTAATGAAAATGAACAAACATTAAAAACAATAAAGAATAAATTAATTCACACGATTAACACTATAAAAAAGTTTAAAAAAAATATTATAATAAACAATTAAAAAAAATATATTAAAATGTAATTACTTCCCAGCCTACTCCCCTATCAACCCACAATCCGCTCCTAAACAAATAACACAATTAAGATATTTACCAATCAATTAACAACAAATTAATAACTAAATTAATTACAACAATGAACAATATAAAATATTAAATACATAGATATTAATTAATAAAAAAATGTAATTAATTAATTATAATTAAATTACTTTCCACCCTATTCCCCTATAAACACACAACCACTCCTAAAAAAAAAAAAAGATATTTACCAATTAATTATTAATAATTAACAACCAATTAATAACGAATTAATAATTAATTAATTGCCACAATTAACAATATAAAATATTAAATGCATAAATATTAATTAATCAAAATTATTTATTAATTCATTATAATTAAAATACTTCCCACCCTATTCCCCTATAAAACCGCAACCCGCTCCTAAAAAAATAACACAATTTAATTAATTAATTAATTAACTAATCAATTAATAAAATTTAATAACCAATTAATATTTAATTAATAAAAATTCATTATAAATAATAATCGATAAAAATTATTGATTACTTTATTAAAATTAAATTACTTCCCACCCTATGCCCCTATAAACCCACAGCCCGCTACAGAACTAAAATACGCAAAATTTAATTTACATAAAATAAATAACTTCTACAAATTTCACAAATACATTTAAAAAAACAGATATACTTATACAAAAACATTAGATCACATACTATTAACATACATACTAAAATACAGAACACTAAGATAAATATCGATATTATTAACAACGATATTATGACAAACGATATTACTGACTTCGATATTAAAAAAACGATATTTCTTACCTTCATGTCGATATTCTGGTCACCGATATTCTTGATGTCGATATTCTGTCCCTTGGATATCTCCAACTCGATATTTTTGTACTTCGAAAAAAAAAACTCGATATTATGTCTGTTTACCTGCAAAACGAAATCTCTGCACAGATTCTGTTAGTGTGCTAGTTCACATACACTATTAAATATAAGGTTAAGAGTGAGAATGGCCTAGTTAGCCTAGTTAGCCAAGATGGTGGAATGACTTCACCGAGGCTCCCGGGGGAACTTGTTGGAAGCTGGCTCTGTATATACTTTACCAAAGCAAGGTATAGAGTGCACAGAGTCCAGTGGAACCCCAAAGGTAGGCAGAGGTAAAAGTAGATAGCACCTTATTCTCTATTTGTGGTAGTGTGGGCGAGCAGTAAGGCTTATAAGAGCGTAGTGTTAAGCAATTATTGTACCAGCTCAGGCAAGAAATGATGTCACACATTCAAAGACTAAACTCAGACCAATTTGTTTGTATAAAAATATTATTTAGTTATTTTATTTCTAGAACCAAGCCAGGCCTGGTGCAGGTAAGTGAAATAATACTTTGCAATACTTATGCACTAAATTACAGCTGAATGCAGATTCAAATGCAGTTGGTTGATGTACAGGTAAGTCAATGATCAGAATTACTTTTTAGTTACTTTGTAGATTACCGTACACATTACTTCTTGGATTACATTTTAGGTTACTTTTGATAATCA
The DNA here is from genome assembly GCA_963921515.1 of Calotriton arnoldi. Classification (NCBI taxonomy): domain Eukaryota; kingdom Metazoa; phylum Chordata; class Amphibia; order Caudata; family Salamandridae; genus Calotriton; species Calotriton arnoldi. Next base: position 103,366 of record CAWUFW010021985.1, on the reverse strand, counting down.
GTGTGATATGTCTAGATATCACACTGAGACATTTCCTAGACAAAAGGTAAGTAATTCACTTTTGGTACATTTGCAGTTTTTCAAGTTTTCATGCAAACCAACTCCACAATTAGAAGAATGTTCAAAGAAAAGCAGTCAATGCAATTCTATGGGAAGAAATTAAGTTATCGGTTTACAGGTAAGTACTGGTTTGTGGGTTTCTGGGGTTAGAACCAGAGTTCTCTCAGGGTCGAAGATGCACTCTCAAAACACCCTGAGCAGCACTAGGACAGCCGGGTGCAGAGTGTTGAGGCCCAATGTTATCCAATAGGGGATAGGGGGCCTCTGATTGGTGGCTGCTCACGAGCAGGCCACAAGGTTGTGGGAGCAAAGCTCCTGGTGTTAGGCTCAGGGCTAAGGGGGATCCAATTTAGCACACAAGGTGTACCCACAGCGGCACAGGGGCGGCTGAGTGCAGGGTGCCGGTTTGGCATCGGGTGTCCTGTTGTTTTCAATGGGACTAGCCGGTTTTGGATTTTGGCTGCAGGCTCAGTCCAGGAAGACTTCCGGGAGGAACCATCAGCTGGGCAGGTAAGTTGGAGGGCTCGGGGACGTAGGTGCACCTTGGGTTCTCTTCTCCAGGGCGCAGGGCGGCTGGATGCAGGGGTGTCTTTTGAGGTTGGATTTCACCTTACCGGGCCACTGGCGGTTGGGGGGGGTCTCCATGCAGAGGCTGCTGGTGTTGTTGGGGAGTCCTAGAGGGGTCAGCCCACAGTGGACTTGGACTCTGGAGCACTGGGGGACCTCGCTGGGACCGGTGGGCCACCCAGATTCGGGCCGGAGGCGGCGAGTGCAGTGGTGGTTCCGGGCGTTGGGTTTCTTTGTCCTCAGCATGCTCAGAGTCTGTCTTGGGAGTTTCTTTTGAACAGAGCTGCTGTTCACAGGAGATTCGGTCTTTGTTGAAGGCAGTCAGTCCTCCCCGGGTTTTGGAGGTCGCTGGGTGCAGGACAAGGCGACTTTTGGCGCAGAATCTCTGGAAACTGCAGACGGGCCGGTAGGGCTGGGGCTGAGTCAGTTCATCTCTGCAGTCTCCTCTGCGGGCTGTCTTCTTTCGTCCTTCTTCTTCGTAGGTTGCGGGAATCTGTCTTCTTGGTTCAGGGCTGCCCCCTAAATACTGTATTTAGGGGGTGTTTTAGTGGTCTTGAGGTCAGTAGCCAATGGGCTACTGACCTTAGGGTGACTACACCCTTCGAGTACTCACCCCACTTGGGGGAGTGAGCACAATCCCTAATCCTGATTGGAGAGTACCTGCATCTGCAAGATGGCGGGCATTGAAGATTGGGCTTCACCTCGCCTCCCCCACTTGAGGTGTGGGGTTGGCAGAGTTGGGCACACTGTCTGGGCTGTGCTAATTTTTCCCGCTGGTCTTCCCGCCAAAAAGGAGGGGAGACAGGAAGGGGGCCTGCTCCTAATAGCAGGAGAGGCTGGGGTCCCGTTACAAAGGCGGCAAGGCCTTTGAAGCTCCCCTGCCACTGATGGCTCTTCTTGACCTGTGGGAGGTGTGACCCAGGAAAGGCTTTGTTTCTGGGCTCAGGGAGCGATGGCTCCCACCCCAGGGGTCCAGAAACATGTTTTGTGGCAGGCTGGTGTTTACCAGTCAGGAACCCACCAGAGGCTGGTCGTTTTTCAGGGGGCATCTCTAAGATGCCCTCTGAGTGCATTGTATAATAAATCCCACACTGGCATCAGTGTGGGTTTATTATGCTGAGAAGTTTGCTACCAAACTTCCCAGAATTCAGGAAAGCCACTATGGTGCTATGGAGTTCGTAATGACAAACTCCCAGACCATATACTCTTTATGGCTTTACTGCACTTACAATGTCTAAGAATGGACTTAGACACTGTAGGGGTAAAGTGCTCATGCAACTGTACCCTCACCAGTGGCATAGTGCACCCAGCTAGAGGGGTGTCTTACCTATACCATAGGCAGTGGGTTGCAGGTATGGCACACAGGAATGTGTGCCATGTCGACTCTTCACTTTTCTCTGCACCAAAACACGCAGCCTGTAATGGCAGTGTGTGTGATAAGGTACATGACCTCTAAGGGTGGCACAATATGTGCTGCAGCCCTTAGAGGCCTTCCCTGGTCACAGTGCCCATGGTACCCATGGTACCTTTTACAAGGGACTTACATGTGGCCAGAGAGGTGCCAATTGGGGGCACAAAGTTACAGTTTGGGGAAAGAACACAAGCCCTGGGAACCTGATTGTCAGGGACCCAGGGCACATCAAGTCAAAGTGCATCAGAAATCTGGCAAAAAGTGTGGGGGGGGGGGTTACTGCAACAGAAACCACGCTTCCTACAGACCTCACAATCCGCAGGCAGATGGCGTCTACCCTAGACATCCGCCTCCTGACACGCACCTATGACAGTGGAGGTACAGCTGTGCCTGAGACACCATGTTTGGCCGTTCGGGGACCCAGAGGAGGCAATCGACGGCCTGGTGAAGGCTGGCCACGGGCTGATGAGAGGGCCCCACATCGAGGCCTGCACGCCGCCATGTTGGATGCACTTGACAGAGGCAGCGCCCTTCTGCCCCATCCGGCATCTTCCTGTCTGGCCTTCTGGTGGGAGCTGGGACTGAGGCGGAGAGAGGGGTGCCAACTGGCCTGCAAGGGCTGCAAGAGCTGCGGCAGTAGCCCCCTTCTCTCTCCCTCCTGGACATATTGCATACTTCCCCTCCGCTCCTGCACCTGTGGAGAGGACAACACAGGACATTGTCGGCGGATACACACAATGATGGTGACTTCTGCCGCCGGGACGGCAGGCCACGGCCCAACGACTACAATGAGAGAGGCCTTGAGAGCCAGAACCGCTGCAGGGGTAAGTACGGAAGAGAGGACGCGGCCCGTGCCACATCTTATTATTCCGAAGCTCCCTTTGACTTGGAGCTGTGCGCTGCTGCCCCTCCTCCCATAGCCCCCCATGTCTGCTTTTGGGGACGAATGGTGAGGCAATTAGGTGATCAGACCTGGGTATATATCGAAGAGGTGCCCACAGACCAGGACTCCTGAGGCTGCTGCCCTTCTTTCTCCCCTTGCCGAAGCCGAGAGATGACCAGGCTGGGGGGATCTAACTTTCCATGCTGGACACTGTGCTCTGCATTCTACTGAGCGGTAAAGCCCACACTGCAGCTGGAGCCCCTCTCAACCGAATCTGACAATTAACCATGCTGCCCTCCTCTTGACGCCCCTTCTCACCCTTCCCCCGTGGGCTGCTGCACGACCCTTGACCGTGGCTGGCACCTGTGACCCTGAGGCCACCTATTTCCCAGGAGGATCGGCTGCAGCACGGGCATGCCTACCCACCGCCTGGCCTGAGGTCTGCCGTGACATGTGAGGAGCAGACCCGGCTGGACCCAACAGCTCTGCCCTGGACGCGGACCCACTGACTCAGCTACTCTCCGAGATTTTGCTGTCAGTGACAGGGGAGACCCATCCTTCCGGTGCTTGGGGCTTCTCTGGGCCCCCACCACCCCCGGTGGCATTCTGGCTACGCAGTTGCCTGCCGATGACAAGCTAGATATAGTGCCGGCGGCAATTGAGTGGTAAAACAAAATCAGCTCCCAGGTGGTGGACTTCAATATCCTCCGTGACAAACAGAAAGAACTAGCAATGTATCCGGTACTGAGCACAAGATAGCTGTCCTCTAACTGGCATTGACAGCCACTCACAAGAGTTTGCAGTCACTTAAGGACCATGTTAAGCTACTGGAGGTCTGAGCAGACGATGCGGAAGGATGTTAGCGTAGGAGCAACCAGCATGTTGTGGGCCTTCCCGAAAATGCAGAGGGAGACAATGATATGACCTCCATGGAAGACTGGCTCAGATATTTCACGCCCTCTGACACCCTATTGCCCTTCTTCTCCATTGGGAGAGAGCACAAGGTGCCCACTCGCAGACCCCTGCCGGGGTCCCCTCCGCACCTGCGGTCCTCAAGCTCCTGCACTTCCAAGACAGAGGCACTATGCTCCGTGCTATTCGCACCGCAAGCCCCCTGATGGTGGACAATCACTGTGTGATGCTGTTCTCGGACTATACGCTAGTGGTGCAGCACCAGAGGGCTACATTCCAACATGTCAAGCATAAACAACAAGCACTCTACCTATAGTACTCCTTGCTATTCTCCGCACACCTACGAGTGGTTCTCGATGGCAAATCCTACTTCTTCACTGAACCAACGGTGGCCTGAGATTTTGGTAGAGAAATACCACTTGTGATGCAGCTCTCTCGTCATCCGCGTTGGACTGGACTCTCTATTCCGCAAGTGTTGACACAAGCACAACCATAGTGGGGTCTTCCTGAGGCAACAATGGCTCCAGCTATCTGACTTGGAACTGGTGATCCGAAAGAGAAAGCGGGACCTGAAGACTACGGCGTACATACATGTCACTGACCAAAACACGGACTCGGACGCTAGTCACCAGTTCTCCTATAAGTGAGACAGTGGCTCGTCAAGATCCTGCTCTCCTTTGCAAAGTTTGATCATGCCACCTGCAGTTACGCCGTAAATGGCGGACGATATCCTCTGACATTTATATGCACCCTCCCTGCCCCCCCCCCCTCCCTCAGAATAGCTTTGTGCCAGGTTGCAATACATCTCTGAACCTCAGCGGCCTCTTCCGGGTTCTGGAGCATGAACCGGGCTGATGACCACAGTCTGGGTGTCTGTTGTTGGACCTGGAGAACGCCTTTGACACGTTGGAGTGGGGTTATCTTTTTGCTGTGTTGTCAAAATTTGGTCTGGGTCCCCGCATGCTTATGCTAATCACTGCGTTGTTGGCCAGTGTTAAGACTGGCAGGTATATTTCCGCATATATACATATAGTCCGAGGCTCCAGCCAGGGCTGCCCCCTCTCCCCTCTGCTATTCTCCCTAGCCATGGTACCCCTGGTGCATAAACTGAGAGATCAGGGATGGGACTAGCGGATCCCACTTGGAGACGGTGTACATGGTGTCTCACTTTATGCCGATGACATTCTCTACTATGTGCGGGACATTGCTGCACCCCCGTGCGCTGTCAAGAACCTGCCAACCTCCTTTGTTGCTGTCTTGGGTCTGCGTGTCAATCGGGGCAAATTTTACCTCTTCCTCCTATCTAGGGCGGCAAATCCTGGCTTCTGGCTGGTGGAAGAAATGGTGCAGTGGCAACCAGATCCGCTACCTAAGTATACAGATATACCATGATGCTGCGGCAATGGAGGATGGCAATATATGCCTGGTGCTGTCCTCCCTCCGAAGGCAAATATTGTTCCGGAAGACCTTCTGCTGTCGGTGGCAGGATGCATTGCTCTGCCCAAAATGGTGATACTGCTGCGCTTACTATTTCGTTAATGTCCCCATATGGCTGCAGAAATCCTTTGTCACACATGAGTGCATGCTCAGTGACTTTATCTGGCATGGCAATTGCCGTTGGGTGGCACTATCGAACCTGTATCTGCCAACTGACAGGGGTAGGCTGGGAGCTCCTAATTTTGAGCACTACTACCTCGCTTTCCAACTGCAGTGGGTGGTGTGGTGGTTTGCCGAGCGCAACCTTGATGACAGGGCAACACTGACATCCCCACGTGGGCTCTAGAGTACTTGCTGCACCTCTTCCACTGCCTTGCCCACACTCCCATACCGCCCATGCATCTCCTGTCCATGGCACGACGTTGCTATTGCCGTAGACTACGTCTCCCTAACGCATTGGTGCCATATGTCCCCCTGCTGCCACTGCTCGGTATGCCAATAGAGCGTGCGTGCCTCACGACAGCAGCTATCACCCCCTGGCATGAGGTGAGCCTCCATACCTGGGTGACCTTTTTACTGTTGCTGCACTCATCCCGTTTGCAGATCAGCGCAACCAAACTGGCCTCTCTCCCGGGCAGTTCCTCATATACAATTCGATTATTGATACATTACGAGTACACCGGGGTGCCCTGCAGCGTCAGCCGAACAGCATGAAGTGCACCAATACCTACATCTGAAGGGTATGGGGTGCCACCTGGTCACATGGTTTACCAAAGCTCTGCGCGAGCACACCTGCTTGCCTCTCTCGACGCTTCACGACCGGTGGAGCGCGGGCCTGGGTAGGGTGTTCAGTGACGCAGAATGGACCGTGGCTCTAGCTTACTGCAGTTCAAATAAATAGGTTAATCTGTTCTTCTACCTCATTGATGCTTCTTGCCGCCATTGCTTGCGCGAGGACGCGGACTTTGTACACATGTTCTGGTCATTCCCCCACCTGACTGATTACTGGCTGTCTGTCACTGCTCACCTCACACCCACACCACTGGGGTATCCTTTTTTGTGCACTTGGGGCATCTCCGCCCTTGGTCTGCTTAAGCACACCATGAAAAATAAAGCTGTTGCTATATTTCTCGACCTAGCACTTCTCTTGGCTAAGAGGGGAGCCACACGCTCTTGGACAGTGATGGCCTCCCCTCGGCCACTTGCTTGGGCTCTGTCGGTGGAGGTGGAGGTGTGGGCGACCGCTGAGGGTACTTCCTGACAATCAGAGGAGTTACGAGGTCTCCGGAAATATACAATTTCACATCAATGGGACACTGCGCTGAAAGCTTTTAAATCTGAGGTAGGTGCCACCAACCCCCTCCTAACTGACCAGCCACCTGCACCTCTCTCGGGGCCCGCTTCTTAGACCAGCGCACATGACTCACACTCTGCCATTGATGCTCTAACCTGTCACCCTGTTTGACTGCACAAAATTGCACCTCCCCTCTCCCCTCTTATCCCTCATTCTCCCCTGGTTTCTGCCATTTGCCTGCAATACTGGTGATCACCTTGTACTGTTAGAGACGACAGACACCCATATATTTGTAGTGAGTTCTTGGACACTTCTTCAGCAGCGGCAGGGGGCAAGTTTGTGTTGTTCACTCTGACGCTTCCTTTTTATACCTTCTCGCATTTGCCCGCATGTAGTTGTATGCACTTCTCCCGTTTACCCTGTTTTACGGAAGGTCTGCGTTTTGTGCATTGTTACACCAGCATTATTATTACAAAGACTTATGGCTCTGCACTGCTGAAATGACTGCACTGTTGTTCAAAATGCTTAATAAAAATAAGTTTAAAAAAAAAAAATAAGGTTGAGAGTGAGAAGGATACTCTGAGTGAGGGTGCATAATGCATGGAACCTCAAACACAAAAGTTATTTTGTGTGCCATTTTCCACATTTGAAACACAAATGAAGTTACTGTTACATAAGGGATAAACAATTGTGTTGCAAGATGGGAACGAGAAGAACACGCTGTCATATTCCCTGTGGGTGGTAGGAGTGTAGTTTGTTTTTTAAATTAATTTATTTATTTATTTAGGGGTTTGTAAATTGCTTCATACAACCTTGCAGTAGCCTCAGACCACATGAGGAGGGAGTGGGAGGAGGGAAATAGACAGAACAATCAAAAACTCATAATGAACAATCAATATTTGAAAAGCAGTTTGCCATAAGCGTGTACATACAGGATCTCAAAAGCATTTGGGTGGCCAAACTGCAGAGTCTTAGAGCATTACCTGACGTAAAGTAAAAAAGGCTTAGCTGTCTTTCATGAGGAAACATTTTTACCTGGGGAGGGGGGGGGGAGAAAAAAAAGAATTGCATTGGAAATGTACACTTCTGCTGCACTTACACTCCTGACTCCTAATTCCATTTCTGCAGCCCCCTCTCACTGCTAGATGCAGTCACCAGCAAAGTAAGAAACTCAGTGGCATATTTATGAAGGGATTTGCATCATACTTGCACCACGCAATGTGGTGCAAGTGCAACGCAAACCCAAAATGCAATTTATGAAGCCACGTAAAGCCACTTTGCGTGGCCCTGAGTGGCTTTATAAATCACGAGTAATGCAACGCAGCGCAAATCACTGTGTTGCATTACTCTGCCCTGGGAAGGCATTCCATGGGCGTTGCATGGGTGTTCCCATGCAACTCCCATGGTTTTTAGCACATTCCCAGATTTACCAGAATTGGTAAACCTGGGAATGCGCCAAAAAGTTACACCTTCGCAGGGGAGGTGTAACAAGGAGAAACATCTCTATTTCTTCTCTCTTCTTGCTATTTCTACATGTGCTGCATTCTGCAGCACACTTGGAAAGAAGAATATGCCTCCTATGATTGTTTTTGTGCTGGAAGGTGCCCCTTCCTGCACAAAAACAATGCTGCATGCCACACAGGCACACTTGCATGATGATGCAAGGGTGCCTGCGTTGGCGCTAAGCTGTCAAAAGGGCGCCAGCGCAGGGGAAAGGACAAGAATGCGCCATATTGTCTTAAATACGGTGCATTCCTGCCCTTTCCCTTTCACGCAGTGCAGCAAGGTGACTGCTACGCTGCACGGCGTGATTTCTTCATAAATGAGCCCCTCCGTTTTGTAATCTCTGGAGAGAGCTAGTGATTGAAGGTGGAAGCTGGGTGATAAAACAACATAACTTGGTCTCAGAAATGTCCATCTCCACTGGTGGGCCCTGAAACAATTACTGCTGTTTCCTTACACTGTTCTATGCTACTGCAGCATCTGGGAAGTGCTGCTGGTGCCAGCCCTTACTCCCTACCTCATCCAAGTCCTGCCAAAACCATATGGCAACCACCAGACTAAAAGCTTTCAAGCACTCTCCCAACCTTCATCCTATATTTTTATCAAAACACACGTGAGCATCACCAGTCTTCTTAAATTGCAATCAGTGTGACACACTCATATCAATGTGTACTGGGCATTACTGGACCCTCGAATGTGGACACACATTGTAAAATGTGTAGGTGTGTCTTGTGTCCTGCTATTGCAATACCAATGACTGCATTGTCTTGTGGGTGAAAAAAGTACCTTTGAGAAGCTTGCACTGTCCTTTTCTCAAAACATATGGAGGAATAATAATTAAGGAATAACATAGTTAAAAGGATAAGAGTAGAAAAATAATAAAATGACATAATAAGGAATATATATAAAGGTATAAAATGAAGACATTGTCAGCAGATAAGCACTGCCAAACCCAATTTTTAAGTTCACTTTTTTCCCTAACCTTCAGACACTCCTTCGTGTAACTTGGAGCTAACATAAGAATCCACCGATTCATCCAGTAACTGATGTCGAGAATAAAAGTGATACCTCTCCATAACAATATGAGGATCTTTTCTTGAGTCCGTCTAAAGCTTCTGGAAAACAGTCATAATCACCTGCTTCCACTCCTTGCGGTGGTGACAATGCCGGTAAATGTTCAAAAACATCTTCCGAATCTGTACCCATCGAATTTATCAATAGTGCTTTCTTCTTTGCTGCCGGAAAAGTGTTACTATTTGTTGTATATTGCTTTGTTTACCATTTTGTCGCCTCCCCTCTCCCGTACCCTCTCCTACATTCTGGAATGTTGACAGACGACAGCTGATGACTCCAGAGACCGGACGCTCCTCCCGGATCTCCTCATTGACCTCATTTGATGTGTTGGAATTTACCTTACAATAAACCTTACAGCTTCCACTTTCTACGTGTGAATTTGCATCCTTACAATTTGGCGACGATTTCCAACACATCCGGACCCAGCGTGCGACCAAATCAAGATTGCTACGCTTGCGAGCCACCTTCAACCTGCTACTACGCTGGTGTGCCACTCTGTCTTTGCTCTTCTGGAAGTTAGTGACTTAATGGGGATATACTGACAAGATCTATGAACGCTTGGGACTAAGCTTCCTACTACGTGCGACCAAATCAAGATTGCTACGCTTGAGAGTCACCTTCAACCTGCTACTACGCTGGTGTGCCACTCTGTCTTTGCTCTTCTGGAAGTCAGTGACTTAATGGGGATATACTGCACAAGATCTATGAACGCTTGGGACTAAGCTTCCTACTACGTGCGGCCAAATCAAGATTGCTACGCTTGCGAGCCACCTTCAACCTGCTACTACGCTGGTGTGCCACTCTGTCTTTGCTCTTCTGGAAGTCAGTGACTTAATGGGGATATACTGCACAAGATCTATGAACGCTTGGGACTAAGCTTCCTACTACGTGCAACCAAATCAAGATTGCTACGCTTGAGAGTCACCTTCAACCTGCTACTACGCTGGTGTGCCACCCTGTCTTTGCTCTTCTGGAGGTCAGTGACTTAAAGGGGATATACTGTACAAGATCTATGAACGCTTGGGGCTAAGCTTCCTACTACTGGTGTTTTCACATAGCGACTCCTCTTCACCCATGCGCTCATTCCTTGCTTTTGCCCCGGACCTCCATCCAACTTTGGGACTGCGAGAGCCTTCAACATCCCCGGCTCTCGCCTGGAGCTTCCCTCCAAGAAGCCCACAGAACCTCCTGCTTCTTGCCTGAGGCTTTCCTCCTTAGCTTTGCAGACTGCCAGTGCTTGTGCCACATTTTTGCGCAAACTTAGCGTGTCAGCTTTACACGGCCACAGCTTCATACGTTTTTGCGCTACGTCAGTGTGTCAAGCTTCAACCGCTCACGGCTGTCTGCGCTGAGGTTACACCGCCATGAAACTTTACTTCATTAAAAGCTGGCTGTTACCAACCACCGCACAGCTTCAACTGCCACTTTGTAACTGCCACTCTTCAACCGCTGCAACTGACACAACTGTCACCGACTATCAGCTGCTCCTACCAACTGCTCTGGAGACCGACGGTTGCTCAGTTGCGCACCACGTGACGTCTACTACGTCAGCGGCGGCCATCTTTAATTCTCTTCAGCGGTCCAGCTTCAAGGGAACCTCTTCACGCTGACTCAGTAACGCGCACACGCTGCGCACCGCCATCGCTGACGTCAGCGGCCGCAATCTTTGGGAAGCCCTCCCCACCGGCTTCGCATCTCTCCATCTCCTCAGCTGGATGTGCGCTCTCCGCGCACCGACATTACAGATTTTTCTTTTCTTTTCAATTGTCCTAGTTGCGGGACGATCCAGAGGCATCATAGTAAGTGAGTTTTCCGGTCAGCATACCCGGCGCCCTTCTAGCCGGTCGCTCACTCATTGCAACAGCACCTAACTCCTCTATTTCTCACCGGTGCCTCCCATTTTTGCATCATGTGTTTCCTCTCTACATTAGTACTCATACGTATTTTGGTTGCCTTGTTGCACTGGTCACTCCCACATACTCCAAGTATTGTTTTGCTTATTCAGCATCCTCATGGCCTCAGGGTACTTATTGAATCTTACCCCTCCCCAAACTTTCTTGCCAGGGGGAGGTGAACCCCTCCTCAAGTGGGAGGAATGGAGGGAGCACTTTCTCAACTTTGTTTCCACATTTGATGATGAGGAAGAATTCACAGCTGATAAAAAGTATAAAATTCTATTGCATTGTCTAGGCGCAGGGGGTATAAAAATATTTAAAAGCATAAACAAAAAACCCAGGGCAGCGGATGAGGGTGATGTGTACAGCAATGCCATTGATGATCTGAACAATTACTACAAACCCACTGTGTGCGTGGCAGTGGACAGATACAAATTCTTTCACAGGAAACAAGGTAAAGACGAATCCATCGATGATTACGTAGCAGCGTTAAAAAATCTGGCCATTAATTGCCGCTTTGCAGGGCTTCATGATGACTTCATTAGGGATCAAATAGGGATGCAAGGCTCCAATGCAAACATTCAAGAGAACCTATGGGCAAAAGGAGAAAGTCCCCTGCAAAGTGTCATTGACATTGCGAGAAGGGCAGAACTTACTGGTAGGTGTGCCAAAGCCGTCATCGCGGAGAACAGAGATGGGAAGGACGAAGGCGTCGTGGCCAAAGTAGGGGATATCAAATTCAAACAAGGGAAGAAAGACATTAATAGCAAGTCCGGCCGAGACAAAACCTTCAGTAGTTCCAGCAATTCAAAAAGACGCTGCTACAGATGTGGCAATTCGAATCACCTGGCCGATGACAAAAATTGCCCAGCCAGGAAGCAAACATGTTCATTCTGTGCTGTCATAGGTCACTTCCAAAAAGTATGCCAAAAGAAGCGTTCCAAGTCAGTCAAGTTTGTAGATATTGATCAGGACCCCACTTCTAACTCATCTGATGAGGATGATGTCAACATGTTTGTACTTAATGTTGAAGATGAATGCATTTTACAAGTTGATGACACTCAAGTAGATCAGCACAGGAAAAAACCTGTATGTGATATGTCCATAGGGGGGGGTAGATATTTAAATTGTTGCGGACTCAGGTTTGCCCTACACCATTGTCAATCATACTGTTTGGAAAGAAAACATTTCTCCCCTCCTGGGTGATCAGTTAGAGGTACCTGATATTTCCATCAAAACTTTCACAGGGGACGCCATAGAAGTGAAAGGTTACAGGAGACTCAAATTTGATTTCAAAAGCAGGACATCACTTTGCAAGCTTTATGTCTCCAAGACAGGACCTTCCGTCCTAGGGTGGTTGGACCAGGGTAAACTAGGCAAAGTCCTAAATCCCAATAGTACTGAACCTGTCCTCATAGTTGAAGCTGATGAAGAACTTAGCAACTCCATCCTCCAGAGGTTTCCCAAAGTATTCTCCAATACCATTGGCCTGTTGAAAGGTTTTGAGCACAAGATTTGCGTTAAGGAGGGAGCCATACCCAAAATTCATAAAGTCAGGAACATTCCCTTTGCGGTCAAAGAGGGTGTCAAAGAACAATTGGACAAACTATTGAGCGATGACATAATTGAGAGGGTTGAGTCTGAATGGGTCGCTACCTTGGTCGTGGTCAAACGACCCAACGGCACATTGAGGTTGTGTGTCGGTTTGCGCGATCTTAATGAAAACATTATCATTGACCAGTTTCCCCTTCCACACATTAACGAGATGTTAGCTCTTACCAAGGGGCTCAAATGTTTTTCCACCATAGACCTCAGGGCAGAATACCACCAGGTCCCCTTACATCCTGACAGCAGAAGTTTGACCACATTCATCACGCCCTTTGGTTGCTACCGGTTCAAGAGGGTTCCCTTTGGCTTGGCGTCCTCTGCCGCCATGTTCCAGACACTCATGCATGAGATTTTCAGAGATGTAGACAATATTCTCCTTTTCCAGGACGATATTTTAGTCATGGGAAAAGACAAGAAGGAACATGATGAAAGATTGGGGCAAGTACTAGGCATACTGGAGGCCAAGGGACTCACTGCTGAGCACAACAAATGTAAATTTGCCTGTTCTGAGGTAACCTATCTAGGACATGTAATTACAGCTGAAGGCATCAGCTTTTGGAGGCTATTCTTAATGCCCCTGAACCTAAAAGCAAGGACGAACTTCGTTCCTTCTTGGGTCTGGTCGAGTTTTACTCGAAATTTATTGAGAAATTCTCTGCTAAAACATATGACATGAGACAACTGCTAAAGACCAAAAACAAATTTGTATGGTCTGATGTGTGCAAAAAGGTATTTTGTGAGCTTAAAAAAAGAAATGTGTTCCGCCCTGCCCCTCCAAGGTTTCGATCCCCCCTTATACAACATTGTCACCACTGACGCCAGTGGTAAAGGTCTAGGGGCAGTACTCACACAGAAAGATTCCAAAGGCTCTGAGTGTACCATTGCCTTCGCCTCTCGCTCCCCGACGCCCACAGAAGAGAAGTACTCGGTCATCGACCGAGAGGCTTTGGCTTGCGTGTGGGGCTTGGAACATTTCAGGCAATTCATATGGGGTAACAAAGTGATTTTACGCAGCGACCACAAACCCCTCACCAAGGTCTTGACCACTAAAGGACTTTACAACGCATCCCCCAGACCTGCCAGGATGTCCGTTAGATTATTTGACTTTAATTACGAAGTACAATACATGCCCGGTACAAAGAATGTAGTGGCAGACTTTCTAAGCCGCATGCCTATTCTTGCGCAAGAGTCCAGGTACGATTCTGAGGAGAATGTCTGTGTGGCCAGCATACATGAGGAGGTGCATGGCATATCCTTAGAAAAGTGGGCCACAGAGCAAACAAACGATACTACACTGGTCAAAGTCCTCAGCATGCTTACAGAGGGATGGCCAGAGAAGAAATTCATCATCAAAGACATCCATCCCTTCTGGGAAGTCAGACATGAGCTTTCTCACGAAAATGGGTTTCTTGTGAGGAGTGGCAATATTGTTCCCCCCTCCAAACTCAGACACAAAATCCTTAACATCTGTCATGAATGACATTTAGGGATTAGTAAAACGAAGTGCAGGGTTAGGAACCTGTATTGGTGGCCCGGTGTAAATTTTGCTATTGAAAGAGTTGTCAGAGATTGTCTCCAAGGCTGCAACTCGGACAAATCTCAGGTCACGTTTAGGCCCCCCCTCCACCCCATCACATGTCCCACCATGCCATGGGAAAGGATAGGTATAGACATCATGGGGTCTGTCATAGATCAAGGGGAACAAACATACGCCATTGTCCTCATTGACCATTTCTCGAATTGGTCAGAGGTTGGATTGGTCAGTAAGGCCGATGCCCCCAATGTGGTCAAATTCCTGGACCAAATATTCATCAGGGAAGGGCTGCCAAATGTATAGTCAGCGACAATGGCCCCCAATTCACTTCTGAAGTGTTCATGAACTATTTACACAGGAACAAAATCACCCACAAAAGCACATCCATCTACCACCCTGCTGGCAACGGGGCTGTAGAACGCTTCAACAGAGTTTTCAAAAGTATTGTACAACTTGCTAACAACAATAATCTGGTGTGGAAGAGTGAAGTTTTCAAAACGCTATGGGCATACCGCATCACACCATGCAACAGCACGGGTCACAGTCCCTTTGAGTTTATGAGGGGTAGGACTCCCATGTCCAAAGACAGTGTGGGTTGGTCATCCACCTCCAAAAGGGTGGAATGGTCATCTGACCAAGTTATAGACAGGCTGGAAAAGGCCCAAGCTGAGACCAAGAGCCGTTACGACAAAAAACATGGGTGCAAACCAGTACATTTGCGAGAGGGTGATGTTGTACGAGTAAAGAAAAGTGGGTTCACCCCCAAGGGGCACAGTAGGTTTTCCCAACCCCTCACTGTAAGAAAGCTATTCTGCAATTCCACGCTCTTGAGCGATGGGAGAGTATGGCACCTCTCCATGCTGTCTGCATGTAAGCCCACATTGTCCCCCACACCCACCTCTCAGGTCAACCAGGAAAGGCACGAGCCTGTCTGTTCTCAAGCTTATGGTACATCTCCACCTGTTGCTGCCAGGGAAAGGTGGTGGGACTACGGGGAAGAGGAAGATAATGTGGTTCACTTCCGTGCCAATCACCAGATTAACCCCATTCGCCCTGAGGTGCGTGCCGCGGCCACAGATAATATTGATTCCCCAACACAGAGAACTAGAGCGGGTCGGCATGTGATCCCTCCCAAGAAATTTGATGATTATGTATGTGAATGATCTGTTTTCATTCCCCTGTAAAAGGGGAAGATGTGTTGTATATTGCTTTGTTTACCATTTTACCCCCTCCCCTCTCCCGTACCCTCTCCTCTTCCTGTCATCAGCTGTACGTTCAGGAATGTTGACAGATGATAGCTGATGACTCCAGAGACCGGCTGCTCCTCCCGGATCTCCTCATTGACCTCATTTGATGTGTTGGAATTTACCTTACAATAAACCTTACAGCTTCCACTTTCTACGTGTGAATTTGCATCCTTACACCATTAATGGCCAGTAAATAATTCTTAAATTGTCTCAATCATTTTTCCCATTTCAAGAAAGGTTGGTTTGGACTGTTAAAAAATGGTGGTGGTGGATTTCCACATGTGACAGACATGCCTAAAACACTGGGGAAGTTTCAAGTCACAGTGCCTACGCCGGGTGTCTTCAGCCCCATCCGACGACTCTGCACCTCTCTCCTTACTGCCGCAGTGTATCTGTTCCTGCCTCAGAGCTCAAACGAGCCTCTCCTTACTGACACCGTGCTTCCACTCCACTCATCGAAAAAGTGACCTATTTTTAAAGTCACATTACTTTTCAAGATTATTGGGTTGAGTTGCCTTCACTCTGAAATGTTTTAAAAAAATCCCATCAATCATCACCAGTGTAATGTGGAGCTACTACATCAGAATAAAGTGACTCCAACAGCAAGCTGATAGAAATTAATAGTCTTTAATGAAGACACCTCACCCTACGGAGACCAGGAGCAACTGACAAGTTGTCCCTGATCTCCTTTAGCATTCTAAGTTCTACATTCCATATTGCATCATTAGAGAGTACCATGGAGACTGCACAGAAGGCACATACCTTTGTGTACAATATACCACACATCATCTTCCTCATCTTTCAAGCTGCCATAATACCTGTCTACCTTGTGTCTACTTCATGTAATCTTTTAACTCTCACTGTCTTTGTAAGAACAATTCGTACTGAACAAGACTCTTGTGCCTTCAGCAACATGTAAGTGGGGAAAGTTCATAGGTCTCTCCTGAATCTACACTACACATACCAATTCATATCTCAATGACCTATAATCAGAGATTTGATTACTTGTACTTGTCTGTTTCATTGTATGCATACTCCATATGTATTTAAATATCTTTATAATGCCCCCATTCATCCACATGATTGACTTTCTATGTAGATGTAATCGTTACATCTCTTTCTATAGAGTTTGTGCTGCAGACATTGTTGTGTCTTGCTGCTCCTCTTCTGGTCGTTCTCTAATCCACTTTACTCTTCTGTAAATAGCACCACTCTAAACAACTCTGCACTCAAGATAATGATTTGTAGAGTGGTGCCACAGCACAGCAGCCTTGCGATTGAACAAAGACATAATTGTGAAAAAGTCATTGATTCTATGGACTAGCCAGCACTCCTCTAAATATCCCAACATCAGTCACAAAATATGCCTAAACTTATTGATAGGAGAGAAGAACATGCACAGGACCTATTTGGCAAAGGATTCAGTGCGGCAGCAGCCGCACCAACAACAGAGAAACAAGACACTGGATTACGATCATGCTTCCTTAAACTGGAAAGAGTAAAAAAACAAGAGCTTGCTCGCTGGTGGGACGGTGCAACCCTCCAGCAGTACCTAGACAATAAGAAGATCCCCCGAGGCCTTCGCATTTTAATCTTTCCAACCTTTGAGGACCTAAGCGAGGATCTTCTAGGTGAATGGGAGCACAACCTGGAAGGGGCCTCTGTGACAATGATGCGTATCCTGATTAAACATGCCAGCGAAAAAGGGCAAAAGTTACAGGTCGAAATTGACAACTTAGAAAAACAGATCGAGGGTATGGATTGTAAGGACTTAGTGGAGAAGAATTATACCATTCTCAACAAGGTTATTGAGGAACACCAGCATCACTTACGAGATAAGAAAATGCGTAAGATCAGGAGGGACGACCGTGACTATAGGGATGGCAGGATATATACCTTTGCCAAAAAATATGACAACCATAGCAACAGTGAGGTTAAGAAAAGGGCAAGGGAAGAAAGCGTAGAAAACCAATCTGCCAGCAGTATTTCACTGGCGTCTAGTGGAAGTATTACTTCAAACCAATCCACATCTGAGATCCCTTTAGGGGAAGGTACATCAAACTTCCAGAAAGAATTAGAACGAGTCCGACAGGGGGAGAGACAACCAAAAAAGGCCCCAAAAAAATCAGAAGAGGGGAGAGGGCAAGGATTAAGAGGAGACAGTCACTCCATGCTATTACGTCCCAAGAAAAATTAGAGAACACAATCAGAGTAGATCAAATCGGGGTTTCCACCACGGGGGATACTACCGATTCAGCTGATATACATGCAATTCATCCAGATCTGAATATCATTAATTTGTCCAAAAGGGAATTAAATGAATGTGAACGTAATGTCTTAAAAAGGGATTGGGTTTCTGCCCTACACAATTTGGTGATCTTGCTAATGTACATGTAGATCTGTATAAATTCCTACGCATATTCAAATTAAAAGAATTTTTTTCAGAGCAAACACCACTTGTTGTTGCCAATGTATCTGATACACCAGTTGTAGATAGAACAATTGAGGATATACGACAAGTACAAACACTTCTTTCTATTGAGAATGACGAAATGAAAGATATGAGTACGCTTTTGCATGATCTAGACATAACTGAGAATCTCAAGCGAGATACAGGTCTCAGACCAAGATCGAAATTTGTGCCACAGCATGGCTACCATTGTAACATTGAGAAGTTTGGGGAAATGATCACCAAGGAGTTATATAGTCTGGATAAACCCACAATACACACACCGCAACACCACTACAACCTATCTAGAACTGAGAGAGAGGCCCTCAATAGATTGCAAAGGGACACCACCATTGTAATCAGGGAGGCAGATAAGGGGGGGAATGTGGTGGTGATGGATGTACAAGATTATTTGGGCGAAATCACAAGACAATTAAACGACCATCAATGTTACGAACTGATAGGCCACAACCCCATTGATGAATTACAAGGCAACATAAATAGGAAATTGACAGAATGGAGGGAAGAATGTCTCATCACAGATGATGAATTTAAATACCTTCATGTTGAACACGCACGCTTCCCGTGCATCTACATTTTACCGAAGGTGCACAACGGTGGCAACTTTCCACCTGGGAGACCGATTATTTCGGGGGTGGGCTCACCCACTGAGAGACTCTCAGAATTTGTTGACCTTACATTACAAAAACATGTTATTAATCTTCCTGCATATATTAAAGATAGTAAGGACATTTTGAATAAATTTGATGGATTCCCGTGGTCTGAGGAACTCAGATTTGCAACCTTTGATGTGGCAGGGCTCTACACTTGCATCCAAAAGGAGTTCGGCATGTTGGCAGTTCGATACTACCTGGACAAAGAAGGGGCAGACCATTATGCCTATAACCTCATGATCATGGACATGATTGAATTAATTTTAACTAACAATTTTTTCAAGCATGATGAAAGGTGGTACCACCAATTGCAGGGGAACGCGATGGGTTCCAGGTTCGCTCCTTCTTATGCCGGCCTCTTTATGGGCTGGTATGAGAGGGAGCACGCCTGGAACAAACGTGCCTCCCCCTGGACCAAACATATTGTGTTCTGGGGGAGGTACATAGACGACATCATCTGTCTATGGTCTGGTCCGGTCCGGGAGTTACAAGACTATTTCACATACTTAAATGACAACACATACAATGTAAAGTTAACCATGTCACACAACATTGAATCTATAGACTTCCTGGATATTCATTTTTTTGTAAATCAGGGCTTGGTACAGAGTACATTGTTTAGGAAAACCATCCTGCAATAGTATTCTACATGCTACCAGTGCACACGCCAGTTCAGTCATTACAAACATTCCATACGGGGAAATGGTCAGAACTCGACGCATTTGCAGTGAAGAGACGGGGTTTAGGGACAACATCAGTGACATCAAACAAAGGTTTCGGAATAGGAGCTATAACGACGATACCCTTAATAAGGCAGAATGGAGGGTACTTAACCTTCCGAGATCGGATACCCTTACACAACCCATTAACAACAAAAGGAATTATAAACAAATGAAGGGCAACACCAGAGAGAAAATATTGTTTTTCACGAACTACACAGCCCACAATGATAAAATCTTTAAGGCCTTTAGAAAACATTGGCATTTACTTTGGGACATCCCGAAATTACGCCCTTTCATTAAAGAGACCCCTTCAATTATCTATAGAAGAGGACGTACACTGAGGAGGACCTTATGTCCCAGTTATGTAACCACCAAACCGACTATAACTTGCTTACCTACAGCCCCGGTGGGTTTCTACACATGCACCACATGCAATGTCTGTCCCCTTGGCCTTAACAAATGTAAAGAGTTCTGCTACAATACTGGCAAAACACATACAATCAGGCATTTCATAAACTGTAACACCCAATACGTGGTGTACACTCTTGTGTGCCCGTGTGGCATGGTATATGTAGGTAGTACGGTACGAAGTCTTAAAAAAGAATACAGGAACATCGTCGTGCATTAATCAACGGAGACACACGATACCCCTTGACTGAACATTACCGGACCTCACATGCGGACAATACCACTTTTAAATTCTGTGGTATCGACCACATTCCTCCCAGCAATCGGGGTGGAAACAGAGAGCTAACATTACGCCAGACGGAGTCTAAATGGATTTGTAGACTTCAGTCAGTCCTTAAAGGACATAATACAGATCATGAATTTCATTATTTTCTAACATGATTACATAGGCTTTGTCCCTCTGTATATCTATGTTTCGGACATGAGAGTCTAACAAACTGCCCTACTATATATACCTATTATCTGTTTATATCCCAGGCCTACCATTTTTGGTTTTATGCTATTCTGACCTACTCTTTAGATTATCACCGTGTAGGCATTTTATAGTGCCTTTACCATCATTAACAGGTATGGGTATATGCAAAACCTTTGGCCATACCCTTCTAACATCAAGGGTTAGCGTTAGCCTTCAAGGGTCCCTACTGCTGGGTATTGTACTTAGGGCTCTGACCCACTTTTTCTATAAGTCTGGCACTTCTAAGCACAGTATACAACGTGTCCCCCCTTTTTCTATCCATTCACGCGCCTATTATGATCGATTGGCGCTTACTGCACATACTGCCCTGATCTCCTCGCATATCTTATTTAAGTTGTGCGATGCACACTCATTTATTCGCCGGCTCTAGGTACTTTATATAGGGCCCCGTTCCATTAGAATTAAAGAACAGCATGTCCAAAGTGCAATGCACTATGTATTTTTATATATTTCTTTCTCCTTATTAATTAGCTTATACAAATAAATTTCATGCACCACTTATGACCAATTGTCGCTTACTGCCCTGATCTCCTCGCTTATATTCATCCGAGTTTTCAATTGCACTTCAGGACCTCCATTAAGTCAACCACTGTTTTTGAGCATTATAAAGTGCCGGTTTTTGAAGACAGTCTTACCGTTAAGAATAATTATATGGGGGTGATGTACACCATTTTTGTCACTACATTAGAATTTGTGAGATTCACATTCCGTGATTCGCCGGCTTTTGATACCTTGTATAGTGCCCCGCTTTAGTAGAGGACGGTGTCTGTTGTCCCTCCTTCTCTTTCACATATGGTTCCCCTTGCTGCCATAGCAACCATCGATGTTATGAGCTATTAGCGTAGCCAGAACTACGACGTCGATCAACACGCAGGATGGCTAACAGATAAGGACAAGGTCCGTTTGGCATTTTGCCAAAATAGTCTTTCCTCATGCGCAGCTGTTTTTATTTTTCGCGGTTCTTTTTGTTTTTAAACGCTTAAATATCGGCTTCTTTACCTGCGCAACACTTACCCGACCATGTATTGAGATGTAGCAGTGAAGGACTGCAGGTAAGTGCTCCCGAAATAAGACGCTAGTGTTGCCACTTTTTGCTTAGATTTAGTGGTTCTGCCCTTTAACCCTTATTGTGTTATTCCTTTTTTATCAGGGATTGTTGGTTTAATTGTTGGCTTATTATTTCTAGGCCGGGGGGAGGTCATTTTGGCCTTTTCATCTGTGCCTCCATCTGCTTTTGTACCTTTGTGTTTCTGATTAGTCGAACGCTTGGGCAGTATAAGGACGGGCTGGGTTAGAGATTACAGTTGTTTTCACTTTCATCCGCCCTGCGCCCTAGGCCATTTTTGGAGCCGTCAAATTCTCGTTGTTTTCAACACGCCCCATTGTTTCATGGTGTGGCGTGGAGTTGTTGTGCTTCACAGTGGAAAGCATATGTGTTGATTAGAGGCTGTTATGTCGATGTGTTACCTCGTACAAAATATAATTATTGCAATCTTTTGCACAAAGAAACCCAGGCTCTTTCTAATGGCCGTCTAATGAAATTTTACTTTTTCGGCATTTTCGAATTAATTTTATTGAATCCCACTATATTAGGGAATCATATTTGGGGATCATATTGCAACACTGCATTTTATTACCACATGTAGCAGTTGTCCTATTTTTTGGTTCTTTTCGAAGTTAGGTTTCCCACATGGAGGCTGGTTTTAGACTTATCTTAGGTGAAATAGTATGGGCTTGTAACTTTCGCTAATACAATCTCTCTTTCTCCTTTAATATAGGATTATCATTTTTGGGCTCTTATCAAGGAGACCCACGTTATTGGTGCATTATTGAACTGACATACCGGGAGTATATATCCGAAATAGGCTGAGACCGGAGTGGGCTCTCAGCCCCTACTATTGAGCAGGCGTCTTACACGCGACAACCAACCACACACAACTCTGGTATGTACTTAATGGGTTGCATGCCCATTTATATTGTTTGGGTAATAACATGCTAGGACTTTTACCCTTATACTGTAGAGTTGATAATAAGAAATGACAGTCCGGTCCGCTTTTTCACCTATTACTATACCCGACACTTGGGAGATACTAATAACGGGTCCCCTGTGTAATGTTTTTGTTTGCCTCAATATCGCCCATCTATAATTACATGGTAATATGTTGGGTTTTCTCTCATAATAATTTAATCAATATGTGTTATATTAGTGAGATATCAAAATTGGGTTTTTAATAGTGTCCAAGGACACATTGGTTTTAGTATCCATGAGTGGAGTCGCTGATAGATTCAATAGTACATCCCTTTGTTTTTATATATGTGCACCTCTACAAAGGGGATCAGCGATTAGATATTTTTAAGGTGTGGAGAAAGGGTAGAGACCACATGTTTACAAATATAGATTTTATCGTTTGTCACGGTTTTTATGTATTGTCTTTTTTGTGCACATTTCGTTGTCTCCAGTGTCATGCACAGTAGTAATATGAAATAATGTCCAGTGTCATGTTGAGTTATATGTATTGTATTTGTCATATGTCACACAATTAAGTTGCTTATGTTATTTTTTGTTATACTTGTTTCAGCCCTGACGAAGTTCATATATTGAACGAAACGCGTTGGCTGATGCTGTGCTTAACTCTTAAGGATTGTGGAAAAATAAAGACGGATATATTTTTTTGATCACGAAGATACTGACTGTGCTTCTTTATTGATCTGAATTTGACTGGTTAGTGCACCGCTCCACTGTTCTTTAAAGTACTTTATATCTGCATTGGCAGTTGGCACTCTTCAACGGCGGGTGCAGGAGCGTTTTGTGCACACCGACTCGTAACATATCAGTTAATAGCAACTATAGGGAACATAAAAAGGAGGTGCGGCCACTGGAGTCCGCCGTTGTTTCTCAAATCTCATTGATTCTATGGACTAGCCAGCACTCCTCTAAATATCCCAACATCAGTCACAAAATATGCCTAAACTTATTGATAGGAGAGAAGAACATGCACAGGACCTATTTGGCAAAGGATTCAGTGCGGCAGCAGCCGCACCAACAACAGAGAAACAAGACACTGGATTACGATCATGCTTCCTTAAACTGGAAAGAGTAAAAAAACAAGAGCTTGCTCGCTGGTGGGACGGTGCAACCCTCCAGCAGTACCTAGACAATAAGAAGATCCCCGAGGCCTTCGCATTTTGATCTTTCCAACCTTTGAGGACCTAAGCGAGGATCTTCTAGGCGAATGGGAGCACAACCTGGAAGGGGCCTCTGTGACAATGATGCGTATCCTGATTAAACATGCCAGCGAAAAGGTCAAAAGTTACAGGTCGAAATTGACAACTTAGAAAAACAGATCGAGGATATGGATTGTAAGGACTTAGTGGAGAAGAATTATACCATTCTCAACAAGGTTATTGAGGAACACCAGCATTACTTACGAGTTAAGAAAATGCGTAAGATCAGGAGGGACGACCGTGACTATAGGGATGGCAGGATATATACCTTTGCCAAAAAATATGACAACCATAGCAACAGTGAGGATAAGAAAAGGGCAAGGGAAGAAAGCGTAGAAAACCAATCTGCCAGCAGTATTTCACTGGCGTCTAGTGGAAGTAGTACTTCAAACCAATCCACATCTGAGATCCCTTTAGGGGAAGGTACATCAAACTTCCAGAAAGAATTAGAACGAGTCCGACAGGGGGAGAGACAACCAAAAAAGGCCCCAAAAAAATCAGAAGAGGGGGGAGGGCAAGGATTAAGAGGAGACAGTCACTCCATGCTATTAGGTCCCAAGAAAAATTAGAGAACACAATCAGAGTAGATCAAATCGGGGTTTCCACCACGGGGGAAACTACCGATTCAGCTGATATACATGCAACTCAGCCAGATCTGAATATCATTAATTTGTCCAAAAGGGAATTAAATGAATGTGAACGTAATGTCTTAAAAAGGGGATTGGGTTTCTGCCCTACACAATTTGGTGATCTTGCTAATGTACATGTAGATCTGTATAAATTCCTACGCATACTCAAATTAAAAGAATTTTTTTCAGAGCAAACACCACTTGTTGTTGCCAATGTATCTAATACACCAGTTGTAGATAGAACAATTGAGGATATACGACAAGTACAAACACTTCTTTCTATTGAGAATGACGAAATGAAAGATATGAGTACGCTTTTGCATGATCTAGACATAACTGAGAATCTCAAGCGAGATACAGGTCTCAGACCAAGATCGAAATTTGTGCCACAGCATGGCTACCATTGTAACATTGAGAAGTTTGGGGAAATGATCACCAAGGAGTTATATAGTCTGGATAAACCCACAATACACACACCGCAACACCACTACAACCTATCTAGAACTGAGAGAGAGGCCCTCAATAGATTGCAAAGGGACACCACCATTGTAATCAGGGAGGCAGATAAGGGGGGAATGTGGTGGTGATTGATGTACAAGATTATTTGGGCGAAATCACAAGACAATTAAACGACCATCAATGTTACGAACTGATAGGCCACAACCCCACTGATGAATTACAAGGCAACATAAATAGGAAATTGACAGAATGGAGGGAAGAATGTCTCATCACAGATGATGAATTTAAATACCTTCATGTTGAACACGCACGCTTCCCGTGCATCTACATTTTACCGAAGGTGCACAACGGTGGCAACTTTCCACCTGGGAGACCGATTATTTCGGGGGTGGGCTCACCCATTGAGAGACTCTCAGAATTTGTTGACCTTACATTACAAAAACATGTTATTAATCTTCCTGCATATATTAAAGATAGTAAGGACATTTTGATTAAATTTGATGGATTCCCGTGGTCTGAGGAACTCAGATTTGTAACCTTTGATGTGGCAGGGCTCTACACTTGCATCCAAAAGGAGTTCGGCATGTTGGCAGTTCGATACTACCTAGACAAAGAAGGGGCAGACCATTATGCCTATAACCTCATGATCATGGACATGATTGAATTAATTTTAACTAACAATTTTATCAAGCATGATGAAAGGTGGTACCACCAATTGCAGGGGACCGCGATGGGTTCCAGGTTCGCTCCTTCTTATGCCGGCCTCTTTATGGGCTGGTATGAGAGGGAGCACGCCTGGAACAAACGTGCCTCCCCCTGGACCAAACATATTGTGTTCTGGGGGAGGTACATAGACGACATCATCTGTCTATGGTCTGGTCCGGTCCGGGAGTTACAAGACTATTTCACATACTTAAATGATAACACATACAATGTAAAGTTAACCATGTCACACAACATTGAATCTATAGACTTCCTGGATATTCATTTTTTTGTAAATCAGGGCTTGGTACAGAGTACATTGTTTAGGAAAACCACATCCTGCAATAGTATTCTACATGCTACCAGTGCACACGCCAGTTCAGTCATTACAAACATTCCATACGCGGAAATGGTCAGAACTCGACGCATTTGCAGTGAAGAGACGGGGTTTAGGGACAACATCAGTGACATCAAACAAAGGTTTCGGAATAGGGGCTATAACGACGATACCCTTAATAAGGCAGAACGGAGGGTACTTAACCTTCCGAGATCGGATACCCTTACACAACCCATTAACAACAAAAGGAATTATAAACAAATGAAGGGCAACACCAGAGAGAAAATATCGTTTTTCACGAACTACACAGCCCACAATGATAAAATCTTTAAGGCCTTTAGAAAACATTGGCATTTACTTTGGGACATCCCGAAATTACGCCCTTTCATTAAAGAGACACCTTCAATTATCTATAGAAGAGGACGTACACTGAGGAGGACCTTATGTCCCAGTTATGTAACCACCAAACCGACTATAACTTGCTTACCTACAGCCCCGGTGGGTTTCTACACATGCACCACATGCAATGTCTGTCCCCTTGGCCTTAACAAATGTAAAGAGTTCTGCTACAATACTGGCAAAACACATACAATCAGGCATTTCATAAACTGTAACACCCAATACGTGGTGTACACTCTTGTGTGCCCGTGTGGCATGGTATATGTAGGTAGTACGGTACGAAGTCTTAAAAAAGAATACAGGAACATCGTCGTGCATTAATCAACGGAGACACACGATACCCCTTGACTGAACATTACCGGACCTCACATGCGGACAATACCACTTTTAAATTCTGTGGTATCGACCACATTCCTCCCAGCAATCGGGGTGGAAACAGAGAGCTAACATTACGCCAGACGGAGTCTAAATGGATTTGTAGACTTCAGTCAGTCCTTAAAGGACATAATACAGATCATGAATTTCATTATTTTCTAACATGATTACATAGGCTTTGTCCCTCTGTATATCTATGTTTCGGACATGAGAGTCTAACAAACTGCCCTACTATATATACCTATTATCTGTTTATATCCCAGGCCTACCATTTTTGGTTTTATGCTACTCTGACCTACTCTTTAGATTATCACCGTGTAGGCATTTTATAGTGCCTTTACCATCATTAACAGGTATGGGTATATGCAAAACCTTTGGCCATACCCTTCTAACATCAAGGGTTAGCGTTAGCCTTCAAGGGTCACTACTGCTGGGTATTGTACTTAGGGCTCTGACCCACTTTTTCTATAAGTCTGGCACTTCTAAGCACAGTATACAACGTGCCCCCCCTTTTTCCATCCATTCACGCGCCTATTATGATCGATTGGCGCTTACTGCGCATACTGCCCTGATCTCCTCGCATATCTTATTTAAGTTGTGCGATGCACACTCATTTATTCGCCGGCTCTAGGTACTTTATATAGGGCCCCGTTCCATTAGAATTAAAGAACAGCATGTCCAAAGTGCAATGCACTATGTATTTTTATATATTTCTTTCTCCTTATTAATTAGCTTATACAAATAAATTTCATGCGCCACTTATGACCAATTGTCGCTTACTGCCCTGATCTCCTCGCTTATATTCATCCGAGTTTTCAATTGCACTTCAGGACCTCCATTAAGTCAACCACTGTTTTTGAGCATTATAAAGTGCCGGTTTTTGAAGACAGTCTTACCGTTAAGAATAATTATATGGGGGTGATGTACACCATTTTTGTCACTACATTAGAATTTGTGAGATTCACATTCCGTGATTCGCCGGCTTTTGATACCTTGTATAGTGCCCCGCTTTAGTAGAGGACGGTGTCTGTTGTCCCTCCTTCTCTTTCACATATGGTTCCCCTTGCTGCCATAGCAACCATCGATGTTATGAGCTATTAGCGTAGCCAGACCTACGACGTCGATCAACACACAGGATGGCTAACAGATAAGGACAAGGTCCGTTTGGCATTTTGCCAAAATAGTCTTTTCTCATGCGCAGCTGTTTTTATTTTTCGCGGTTCTTTTGGTTTTTAAACGCTTAAATATCAGCTTCTTTACCTGCGCAACACTTACCCGACCATGTATTGAGATGTAGCAGTGAAGGACTGCAGGTAAGTGCTCCCGAAATAAGACGCTAGTGTTGCCGCTTTTTGCTTAGATTTAGTGGTTCTGCCCTTTAACCCTTATTGTGTTATTCCTTTTTTATCAGGGATTGTTGGTTTAATCGTTGGCTTATTATTTCTAGGCCGGGGGGAGGTCATTTTGGCCTTTTCATCTGTGCCTCCATCTGCTTTTGTACCTTTGTGTTTCTGATTAGTTGAACGCTTGGGCAGTATAAGGACGGGCTGGGTTAGAGATTACAGTTGTTTTCACTTTCATCCGCCCTGCGACCTAGGCCATTTTTTGGAGCCGTCAAATTCTCGTTGTTTTCAACACGCCCCATTGTTTCATGGTGTGGCGTGGAGTTGTTGTGCTTCACAGTGGAAAGCATATGTGTTGATTAGAGGCTGTTTTGTCGATGCGTTACCTCGTACATAATATAATTATTGATATCTTTTGCACAATGAAACCCAGGCTCTTTCTAATGACCGTCTAATGAAATTTTACTTTTTCGGCATTTTCGAATTAACTTTATTGAATCCCACTATATTAGGGAATCATATTTGGGGTTCATATTGCAACACTGCATTTTATTACCACCTGTAGCAGTTGTCCTATTTTTTGGTTCTTTTCGAAGTTAGGTTTCCCACATGGAGGCTGGTTTTAGACTTATCTTAGGTGAAATAGTATGGGCTTGTAACTTTCGCTAATACAATCTCTCTTTCTCCTTTAATATAGGATTATCATTTTTTGGGCTCTTATCAAGGAGACCCACGTTATTAGTGCATGCCCATTTATATTGTTTGGGTAATAACATGCTAGGACTTTTACCCTTATACTGAAGAGTTGATAATAAGAAATGACAGTCCGGTCCACTTTTTCACCTATTACTATACCCGACACTTGGGAGATACTAATAACGGGTCCCCTGTGTAATGTTTTTGTTTGCCATAATATCGCCCATCTATAATTTCATGGTAATATGTTGGGTTTTCTCTCATAATAATTTAATCAATATGTGTTATATTAGTGAGATATCAAAATTGGGTTTTTAATAGTGTCCAAGGACACATTGGTTTTAGTATCCATGAGTGGAGTCGCTGATAGATTCAATAGTACATCCCTTTGTTTATATATGTGCACCTCTACAAAGGGGATCAGCCATTAGATGTTTTTAAGTTGTGGAGGAAGGGTAGAGACCACATGTTTACAAATATAGATTTTATCGTTTGTCACGGTTTTTATGTATTGTCTTTTTTGTGCACATTTCGTTGTCTCCAGTGTCATGCACAGTAGTAATATGAAATAATGTCCAGTGTCATGTTGAGTTATATGTATTGTATTTGTCATATATCACACAATTAAGTTGCTTATGTTATTTTTTGTTATACTTATTTCAGCCCTGACGAAGTTCATATATTGATCGAAACGCGTTGGCTGATGCTGTGCTTAACTCTTAAGGATTGTGGAAAAATAAAGACGGATATATTTTTTTGATCACGAAGATACTGACTGTGCTTTTTTATTGATCTGAATTTGACTGGTTAGTGCACCGCTCCACTGTTCTTTAAAGTCCCATAATAACGTACACCTAAGGAAGTTTGGATAAAAATGAACAATTGCTCCTTTCACATAAAGAACATGAGAATGCTAATATCTAAAGTATGCCAAAATTATATTCACCACACAACTCTCATAACAAAATACCCAAGAATGGTTAATAACTAATGGAAAAAATACAGGATGCTATATATTAGTAAATTCAATTTATTCAAAAAGACAGAGCAACAGCAAAATAGTTTTTTTAATAACAAAATAGGGTTACTTACATTTAAAGCAATTCGCTAGAGTAATAGAAACATGCTTCTGTCAGGTCCTGTGGTGGTTGCGCCCATACCGCGCTATGGTCAACACAAAACTAATCGTTAATCTGCGGAAGAACCCATTTATCATGGTGGAAATGTTGGCGGTATTAACGGTGAACTGAAAAAGACACGTTACAAGATGGCCACCGCGAATATGGACTCTTTTAATCCTTCGTCTGTAACATTTCAATGCAAAAGAGGAGTATAGGCATGGGGCTGCGTCTACTATTTGGAAGATTTGGATTCAAAATTTGCGAACATACGTGACAAGAATTTTCAATTCTATTAAGGACAGGGAGGCGAGGATTATGCTTCTCATTTCTTTACTGAAGAAATCTCAGCAGCCAATATAATAATAGTAAAAGAAATAAACACTACAATACCCATGAACACATAGGGTATCACATGACAACCATAGAGAAACCCCTATAAAAGGTCAATAAGAGAATACCACATCCTCTTTCTTTGGTAAGCATAACAGTTAAAGTGAAGAAAACAGTCCAACATGTGTGAAGAACGTGGATAGGAAAAGAAGTCCGTGAACGTAAAACAGCAGTCCAAAAAATGCCGGAAACCTAGGACTTGATGCACGCATCACAAGACAACCGGAACCCGCTGGAAACCAGAAGACACTGCATGGAGGAGGTCCAACAAGCCTTATTTGGGATCAGATCCTGAAATGAAAGATAGAGTCGTAACACACCATTCCTTCATAGAACATATTACAATAGAAAGGGAGGGAAAGAAAAGGAACATATGCACGGTATAAGATACATATACAAGTAATGCAGATAATGTAAATAACAATATGCAATACAGAATTGGGTGGGATAATCCTCGCCTCCGTGTCCTTAATAGAATTGAAAATTCTTGTCATGTATGTTCGCAAATTTTGAATTCTATGTCAGGACCGGAGGCTCCGATTATGCTTGTTTAAAGCTGCGCCACCACTACAGATGCAACATCCACAATTGGTTTACAATAAAAAGTTTTAAAGGTAGAGTCAGAGTCAGATGACCAATCAGCGGCATGCATGATATCTAACAAACTAACCCCCATAGAAAAAGCTTTTGAAGCCATCGCACCACGAGCTGAATGTGCACCAAATTTTGCAACATCTATTCCTGCCTCAGCCATGAGCCATCGCACCCATCTTGATAATGTAGCCGGGGTCACTGGGCAAAAAGGTTTCTGCAGGGCAATCAACAACTGACCTCTCATATCCTGCCGAAATTCAGAAGTACTTACCTCATAATCCTTAATACATTGTACCACACATAGTTTAGAGTTATTAGGGAAAGACGGATAAGTAATAGAAGTAGTATTACACTTAGTGCGTCTAGAGAGAACAAAAGTAACACCTTCTGGTGAAAACCTACGACCTGCTAGGTCCAGCGCGCGGATATCAGAAACGCGCTTACAAGAAACTAGACATAGTAACATAGTCAATTTTGCAGAAAGTTGTTTACGTGACAGATACCTATTGGAGGGCCACGCCTCCAAGAATCGCAAAACAGTAGACATCCCATAATTCAAAATATTTAGGACAAGGAGGCTTTACCAACCTGATACACCTGAGTAGCTTGCAAATCAAAGGATGCTCTCCTGCCGGTTTGTCATTGACCGTCACATGGCCAGCAGAGATGGCAGACCGAAAGTTATTAACCGTTCTATAGGCAAGACCGGAAGAAGCAATGGACGCCAGAAAATTCACAATCAAAGAGACATCCGCTGTAGCGGGATCCACTTTCAGTTGAGAGCACCAACTACACCAACGTTTCCAGGCTGTAGAATAACGTTTGTGCGTGTTGGGGGACCAAGCTTCGCTGATAAATCTGGTAGCGTCTTGCGAAAGGCCTGGGATCTTCCAGCGATCCCCGAAACCCGCCAAGCAACTAGAAGGAGCTGTCCCGATTGTATTAAGGGATGTGGAGCCTTGAGAGGGTCCAGCAACAGATTCCAGCGCTGGGGAAGAAGAAACGGCACTGCACAAAGCATCTCCAGAAGCACCGGGAACCATGCCTGAGCCCTCCAAAGAGGAGTGATCAGAATCAATTCTGATTGATAATGTTTCGTGCGCGCCAGGACCCTGGGAATCATCACAAATGGAGGAAAGGCATAACACAGAGTTGACGGCCAGGTCTGCAGAAAAGCATCCGTGGCTAGAGCTTCCGGATCCGGACGCCAACTGAAAAATGTTGGAATCTGCCTGTTGAGGCGAGAAGCAAAGAGATCGATCTGACAGGGACCCCAAAGCTGAATCAGCGACCTGAATACACGAGGATGAAGTCTCCAATCGCTGAAATCTCTGAGATGACGAGAATTCCAATCGGCAATCAGATTGTTGCACCCCGGAAGGTACTCCGCGATCACCGTGATGTTCCTCTGAAGGCAAAAGTGCCAGAAATCTTTGGCAATTTCTGCTAGAAGCCTGGACCTTGTCCCTCCCAGCTTGTTCACATAACGGACCGCTGACACATTGTCCATGCGGAGAAGTATGCAACAATTCGTCTTGCGAGGGGAAAAACAACGAATCGCAAAGGACCCTGCCAGAAGTTCCAGACAATTGATGTGAAGTGTCAACTCGTCCTGAGACCACCGGCCCCCTGTCGTTAACTGACCACACCGGGCTCCCCAACCCCACCGACTGGCATCGGATTCTATCACCACCTCCGGAGACACTCCGAATAGGGCTCGACCATTCCAAGACTCCATGTGTTCTAACCACCACAACATCTCCCACCTCGCCTCCTCCGAAAGAGGATCTGATCGGAATATTTGAGGCCTTTCTGGAGATGGCGGATCTTGAGTCTCTGAAGTGCCCGGTAGTGAAGAGGACCCGGGAATATCGCTTGGATCGAGGAAGCTAACAGACCGACGATCCGGGCTACAGATCTCAATGACACAATCTGCCTGTGCAAAATCAATCTCAACTCTCTCTTGATAGATCTGATTTTCTGAGAGGGTAAGAGGAGCTGGCAACTGAGGGAATTGATCACAAAACCGAGGAACTCTATCGATTGAGACGGGATCAAAACTGACTTCTGCGGATTCACTAGAAAGCCGAGAGACTGCAAAAGATCGATGGACCACTCCAAATGAGTTACTAACAGACGAGGGCAACGAGCCATGATAAGAATATCGTCTAAATAAATGATTAGTCGAACACCCCGGGCTCGCAGAAATTCCACCACCGGCCTCAGAAGCTTCGTGAAGCACCAAGGTGCTGACGAGAGGCCGAAAGGGAGAACCTTGTACTCGTACCAGTCCCCCTGCCATTGGAATTGCAGAAAACGACGATGAGGACCGTAAATGGGAACGGACAGATATGCATCCTTCAGATCGAGGCGGACCATCCAGTCCCCCTCCTGAAGAAGATCCCGCAGAAATGGATGCCTTCCATCTTGAAGTGTCGATAAACGACCCATCCATTGAAGTCCTTGAGGTTGAGAACCAGTCTGGAACCACCCCCTTTCTTCTGAACCAGAAAGATGCTGCTGGCGAAGCCCTGTGGATGACGGGCGGACCGTACTATGGCTCCTTTTTGAAGAAGAGAATCTATTTCCGCAGAAATGACAGTTTTATCCTGAAGGGAAAAATGGAGGGACGAAGGAGGTAGAGTTTGAATGGGGGAACTGAAGAACTCTATCTTGTAACCCTTCACAGCGTCTAAAAGCCATGCATCGTTTGAGATCCGTTGCCAATTGGGAAGAAAAAATTGAATTCTGCCTCCTAACAAAACCTCCGAAAACGCAATCAATCTCACCTGAAGCGGAGGAATCCTGTTGTCCTCCTTGATTCCCACCATAACGGCCTCTCCGGAACCTGTTCCGTGCTCTGCGGGTGGGATAGAAGGAGGAGGTGTTGTTATATCCGGAGTCCTGAGAACCTGCACGATGGGACTGAGAGCCACGCTGGGTGCCCTGGTGAAAACCACGGGCGAACGATCGTCCCCGATATCGTCCGGCCCGGGCAAAAACCGGGCGAAAAAGCCCGTTTGAGGGAGGACTGAGCTTTATCAAGGCCACTGAAAGTGGCAACAAATTTAGTCAGCTCTTTAAGAAAAGGCTGACCAAAGAGCAGACCTTGAGCTAACGGCCCAGATTCAGAGGAGGACAACTCTGCTAACATTGGGTCCAATTTTAAGAGAATAGATCGCCTGCGCTCACATGACATTGCACAATTGGCGTTACCCAACAGGCATATGGCTCTTTGAGCCCACCCAATTAAATCATCGGGGTCAATGGAAGAGGCGGACGCTTTAGCCCGAAAACCGAGTTCCAAAATTTTGGTGAGAGGGCCAAGCAAGTCTAACAACTTGTCTTGACAAGAACGCCATGCCCTATCAATCCCCTTTTTTGGATCTTTGGCGTATTTTTTGAGATAAGTCATCATGGAGGGATCGACATCCGGCGGGTCCGCCACCTTGTCAGCCAAGTCTGGTCGAGGACATTCAGAACGCAGGCGCGTTCTCACATCTTTGTCAAAAGGCTGGTGAAAATGGGACTGCACATACTCAGCGACCTCCGAAGAAAGGAGCCAGGAAGATGAATTAGGGTGGACAATTTCGGTTGGATCAAAAGTAAGGACTCTAGGATGGGATGGGGCATCGACAAAATGCTCCTTACGAGACTTTTTGGAAGGAGGAGGAGAAGCTTCCGGATCTGATACCGCGTCTGAAGTGTCTCCACCCTCAGCGTGAGGAGAATCGGAAGCAGGAATGTCCTTGGAAGAATGACCATAGGAATGGTCGGCAGATAAAGCCTTGGCCAATCTAGCAAAATCCGATTTATGGGGATTTGTAACCCTCGCACCACAAGAGGAAGCGGGCAGCCAGCCCTGCTGTAAAGCATAAGAACACAGGTGACGTTTTAAGGGCTCAATAGCCCGAACCAGCGCTTTATTAACTGAGTGTTGGACACCAACATCAAGCGCTTCAACCAACTCTTGTTCCATGGACCCAGAGGGCCCTTCATCATAGTATTCCTCCTCATCATAGTATTCATCCATAATAGCACAATAAAGTGTCAATAATGCCCACAGGAGGAAACGTACACACTGTATACAAGAGTACTGCCAGAAAGCAATAAGGGGGGAGTGGTAACCCCAGGCAAGCCAACAACACAGATACAAAGTAACACTGTGGAAAAAATAAATAAATAAATAATCCAGCGTGGAGGGAGGGCTTGCCAAGAACCACTCTAGGCAAAGCCTATGCACTATTATCCAGCCCAAACAGTAATTTTGGCAAGTTTGGACGTAAATGGGGCTGCGACAGGCAAGTGGGCAAAGAGCTTTTAAAAGCGCTGCTCCCGCGCTCACAGAAATGCGTATCGACCGGCAAATGGATCAAAAATGGCCGCCGCGCATGCGCGGTAACGACCACCTGTGCAAAATGAAAAGAGGACTCCACGATGCTAGTACCCGCGTCCCCCAGCCCCCGAACTCCCGCTCCACAAAGTAATCAGGCACGGGCACAAAGCGCCCGGACTAGGGAGGTGGAAACGCTCCCAACAACGAGATAGCGGCAAAGGGAAAAGAGGAATGAAATGCCCTCACGGAGGATCGAACGCAGGACCTAGATTACGGGACTGAAACAGGGAAAAACGAAAGACGACGCGCAACGCGCGCAAACCGCCGGACCTGAAACAAAGAGTCAATGCAAGAAATAATACAATAAACAACGCGCTGCTGAACAAAGCTGAAAAACACCAAAGGGTCTGGACTCCAATCAGTAAGGCTGAGCCCCAATTCACCAATAAACAACAAAATGCCAGTACTGATAACCAATTCACCGCTTAATATCAGCACATTGAAATTAAACAATGTAACCACAAAACCTCTGTTCCCATATGTTTTAATCAAAATTTATTTTTCAACATAATCACTTCTATAATTTCATGAATATAATTTCGAAAGCATAAAAAACATTCTTTTCTCCCCACTCGCACTAATTCTTCTTTAAAACATACCTACATTCACTTCCAATTCACTTTCATACCCATTCTTTCTGATCATTACCAACATTCTTCCAAATCATCCATTAATCACACTCATGCACATACCAGCAGCCTACCACCCCACCCCTCTTCATACCAATACAACACAATACCCAATTTGGAAATACAATTACAATATAGGCCAAAGACAAATCAATTTAA
This sequence comes from Calotriton arnoldi, assembly GCA_963921515.1. NCBI lineage: Eukaryota > Metazoa > Chordata > Amphibia > Caudata > Salamandridae > Calotriton > Calotriton arnoldi. The sequence continues at coordinate 67,699 of CAWUFW010021985.1, read as the reverse complement.
ACATGAACACAAAATTCTTAATTTGAACATCTTATATACACGCAATTGGCCATCAACAGGTCGACGCGTTTCGAACACCCTTTACTTCCGGGGTTCTCCTCAGGACCGACAAGCTGCAACAAAACACAAACAAAACATGTATCTAAATTTTAAAAAACAATGGCCCCTCTCTCCTGCCCTGCTCCGAGCTCCACAAGCAACTTACCTAAATCCGGCCAGTAGATCAGCCAATCTAAGCTTCTGACAACAACAAACTCTTTCTGCAAAAACAATGTATATCTAATCAATGTGTCAATCTAGCAGAATTGGACAAGAACTACGCTCTTACATGCCATAAACGATATATTTCAAAATATTCTTACTTTGATGGCAGCTAACCACCGCTGCACGACGTTCAATCACCACTGTTTTTGTTCGAGCTCTTTTTGCTCCTCTAGGAGTCCTGTCTTGGATCCCGGGAACAACAAGAAGAAGGAAAAGCTATTTTAGCAACTCAAAGTTTAAATTGAAGACAAAAAGGTTTTTTAAAAAAAGACCGAACTGATCTACCTTGTACTCACTGGACTGCCCCAGAATATAGTGAAGGAATACAATAATTCGGTCGTGTCCCGTTTCCTGGAGGGGGAGAAAACGGAGCCATGTTAACCCTATGCTCTGTTAGCGGTCTCACTTCTACAGAACAACTGGCAAACCGAACGATTTAAACCTAGTCCCGGACCCTCTAGATCTATGTCGGATCCTCGCTTGCGACTGTACTACAATCCTCTGCCCTCATGGGACCTCTTATTCCCTCCACACGTACCTTAAGACACGAGTACTCCACTGCGTGGTATCGTCGCGGGTCACCGAACAATGTTGGTGCTTGCTTGATGGAAAGCCGGAGGCGTATAAAAAACGTCAGCGCTACGCTCCTACGTCGCGCATTGCACCTTGGGCAATGTAGTCTTCCGCCCAGAACGGTGTACTCATCCCTGCTTCTCATTCAGAATACGGCTCTCCTTTTACACGGGTGATTTCAAATGCGCCAGTGACAACAGGCCTATTCACATCTATGGACCCCCTTCATTTCTTTAATTTAATGGTTTCGACATATTATGAAAGGAATCCCCTATAAAATGAATCAATAAACTCCAAGGGTGACGACAATACAAGGGTGGAAGCCAGTCAAGGCAGTCATCTGGTCACAATTCTCTCGAGTTGTGAAAAAATGCAAATAGTTATTTTTAAAGATGCAACATTCCCTTATCCTAATTTATAGATCTCCGACAGTTCGTTCAATCCATCGACCGCTGTGTTAAATTTAACAATCAGCATGGCCTCTCTTCGAGTCAATTTCAACTCTAAGTCGCCTCCTCTACAGTCTTGATCTACTTTCGAGATGACCGTCCATTTTAATTCCTTCTCAGTATGTGCATTCAATCTCCAATGGTTCACCAATGGCGCTGTTTGGACATTTTTACGTATCCTTGATTTATGTTGGGAGATTCTGTATCTCACTTCTTGATTTGTTTTGCCTATGTATAATTTCTTACAAGGGCACAATATTCCATAGACCACATTTTTTGAGTTACAATTCGTAAACGAATCGTGTTTCCAATGGATTGAATTATGAGAAAACAATGGGCCCTCTTGTGTAGATTCACAGCATATACATGTGCCGCATTTATGGTGTCCGGAGACTGGAGGCAAGCCTACATAGTCTTGTACTGTACTTTTCTTTGTTTGCGGAAGCGCAGCTCTTACCACTTGATTTGAAATACTCCTATCTTTCTTAAATGCAAATAGTGGAGCTGAGGCTAAAGACTGATCCAGGTTTTTAATCAGGTGCCAATTTTGATGGATAACTTTTTTTAAAAGATTGGAATTGGGACAAAAAGTTGAAACACACACTATTCTTTCCACTGGCGTTTTTATTCTTCTCTCCAAAAGAACCTCACGGGGAGTCCACCATGCTCTTTTCATTGCCCTCTTGAGCAATTTCTTAGGGTATCCTCGGTCAATCAAGCAACCCATTAAATTAGTAGCATGCAAGGTGTATTCATCCTTAAAAAACAATTACGCCGTATCCTTAAAAATTGTCCATAAGGAAGATTTTCCCTTAGACTCCTTGGATGATTGCTTGAAAAATGCAAAGCTTTGTTCCTGTCTGTGGATTTTTAAATAAAGTGGTCACCAAACCCCCATCCACTGTATAGACCTCTACATCTAGAAATGCCATTTTAGTACTTGAATAGTTTATACTGAATTTAATGTCAGCTGTCCTGTTATTCAGCCACTCCCAAAATTTTAACAAATTTTCTTCATCTCCTGTCCACACCATAAAGATGTCGTCAATAAATCGACACCAATTCCCTATATATTGCATAAAGGGGTTGTTGTTATAAATGAATTTTTCTTCGTATTTTGCCATGAAGAGTACAGCTAGCTCTGGGGCGAAAGGACACCCCATAGCTACTCCCTTCACTTGGAAATAAAAATCTCCATTGAAATTAAAATAATTTTTCTTTAAAGCAAAACTCGCCAATTCAACTATAAATTCAGTGGGTACTTGGACGGGATTAGTCCTCTTATCCAAAAAGGAGGTAATTACTGCTAAACCTTCGTCTTGAGGTATTTGAGTATATAAGGACACTACGTCCAATGTCACTAGAAGATGTTCTTTCTCCACAAATTGCATAGAGTCCAGTTTTTTGATGAAATCTGTAGTGTCCTGGAGATAGGAGGGGACTTCCACCATGAATGGTTTTAAAAAATAATCAACAAACTTTGAAATGGGTTCCATCAGTGATTCACACCCTGAAACTATCGGTCTTCCGGGTGGTTGGGTCTCATTTTTATGTACTTTTGGTAGTACATAAAATAGCGGGATCCTGGGGTGTTTATTCTGTAAATATTCATATTCTTTTTTCCCAAGGAAACCCTGGTCATAGCCAATTTTTAAGATGTTAAAGAGTTCCCCTTGTAGCTCCCAAGTGGGATCTTTTGCAGCTTTTCTGTAACATGCACCTTCTCCTAGCTGTCTCATCACTTCAGCTGTATATTCCAGTGTGCCCCATACAACAATGGAGCCCCCTTTGTCAGCCTGCTTTATTGTTATCGAGGGATCATTCTTGAGATTTGCAAGCGCTTCCTTTTGTGATTTTGATATATTATGTTTCATGTATTTTTTCTTTTTTTCCATCTCTGTGATCGCAGACAACACTGTTCTTTCGAAGGTGACCACTTCCTTGGGAACTTTCATAGCTGGTGGGCAAAAAGATGATTTTTTCTTCAATCCTGTAACTTCCATGCCTTTTGCAAATAGATTATCAGCAAAAAAGTTTTCAATCGAATTTTTCGGCAGAATTCTATGACCTCTGTTTTCAATTTGTCAAAATTTGTACTCTTTGTGGGGACGAAAGATAGTCCTTTTTCTAGAATACTTTGTTCTTCATTGGTCAAGATTCTTTGTGACAGATTGTATATGGGAGAGACTGCTAATTTTTGTAGTTCTGTCGTCGTGTTCACATTTCCCATGGTTGGTCGTTGAATCTGGTTCTGCCTCGTGGCTTCAATTGGCCTCTTCCTAAAAAAGGAGTTTGTTGTTGCTGGAAATTGCCCCTTCTATTAGTATTCCGACGACCTTCGTTGTTCTCACCCTCACTTCCACTTGAGGATGAAGATGTTTCAGAGAACGAAATAAAATTATTTTTAGATCTTCCTTGGAATTCCGGGAGATACCTACGCGACTCTGCTCTAGAGTAAAAATCCGTCTGAAGGTATGGATAAACTTTTTCCAATGAGAAATTCTTTTTGTCCTTTTCAAACTTGTTCCCTTTCTGGTTAACAGTATAGTCTTTTAATTCCAGAATCTCTTTTTCTACTTTCTCTAACAGAACTTTTGAGTCTGTTATAGTTTGATTACCTTTGATTTCTGATTCTAATACTGCGATCTCCTCCAATTGCTGTTTAGAAATTCTTTGGGCAGTTTCCACTGTCAAGACCATCAGATCTCTGCTACATTTTGTTTCTATAAAGCTATAACCCTTCTTATATAGAGGATCATCTGTGAAAATCACTGGGACATTTCGTATTTGCAAACCCCCAGGTATAGTCCCTGCTTTTAAATGCTCTACTAAGAAGTGGCCGTGCAGATCAGTTCTAATTTGTTTTTTCTTTAGTCTGAGAAGTTTGTCTGACTCGTTTTGGTTTTTTGCTGAGGCACTCAAGGAGGCCGAAGCAAAAAGAGGGGGGGCGTTAATTAATTTATTTATATGTTCCTCGCTATAAGCGAACGTTTCATTTGCTGACATAATCACATAAAATATTGTAATTGTATTTCCAAATTGGGTATTGGGTTGTATTGGTATGAAGAGGGGTGGGGTGGTAGGCTGCTGGTATGTGCATGGAGTGTGATTAATGGATGATTTGGAAGAATGTTGGTAATGATCAGAAAGAATGGGTATGAAAGTGAATTGGCAGTGAATGTAGGTATGTTTTAAAGAAGAATTAGTGCGAGTGGGGAGAAAAGAATGTTTTTTATGCTTTCTAAATTAAATTCATGAAATTATAGAAGTGATTATGTTGAAAATAAATTTTGATTAAAACATATGGGAACAGAGGTCCTGTGGTTACATTGTTTAATTTCAATGTGCTGATATTAAGCGGTGAATTGGTTATCAGTACTGGCATTTTGTTGTTTATTGCAGAACAAAGCTAGCAAGAAGCAAAGTAAGTAATGAAAGGCAAAGCACTTAACTGGCTGCGGAGCAGCAAAGAAAGAGGATGTGGTATTCTCTTATTGACCTTTTATAGGGGTTTCTCTATGGTTGTCATGTGATACCCTATGTGTTCATGGGTATTGTAGTGTTTATTTCTTTTACTGTTATTTTATTGGCTGCTGAGATTTTTTTCAGTAAAGAAATGAGAAGCATAATCGGAGCCTCCGGTCCTGACATAGAATTCAAGTTTGGGACAGACAATTTCGTGTGAATGCAGCAGTAACCGGAGGAAGGTCGAGCTGCTGACCGTTCCGTGCTCTCAACGGTTGCAGTGTGGTCCTGGATTTTGTTTGTGATGGTTTGACTCAACTCGCGTTCTTGTGGATCGCAGATAGTGCCTTGGGCAGGGGCAGTCTCTCTCACTGCCAGACTCTGTTACGAGGCGTTCATGAAGTGACTCACAACTTTGCACTTGTTTGAGGTGTTTATGTACTTTTTGAACTAACTATCAGATGCGATCTGAATGAGACATTCCAGTGGATGTTACACTTTTGTGAAAACAGAGCAGTAATTGTCTTCTCCATCTTGGGGAGCTGTGGTCCCGTTGTTATTTCATTTTGGCTGATTGTGTCCTATATTCTTAACTTATACACATTCATGCAAGTTTATGAATGTGAATGAGTGTTGCTGGCTCTATGCAGTTGTATAATGGAGTGCCCCCATATTCTGACATAGTTACTTTATTTGATGGCACTAATCTGTTGTATGGTAGTATTTTAATGTATATGTATTTATTTGTTTCTGCCTCACTAACTTGTTTGCAGGATCTTCTTTTCTTTCCAGGTTTCCCTCCCAGGTGTACCTTCCCTAATTTCCTTCCCTCAATTCAGCCACTCTGATCCTCAGTTTTTTCTGAATTAGAGTCGGAGCTGCTGCACGGAGGGCCACTGGGAGTGTACTGTTCCTGAGAATCTCCAAGACCGTGACAGAATAGTAGACCCAAGAATTTCACATTCTATTGAATAGTATCAACCAGTATGGGTACCATGGATGATTTGTGTACCATGTTGGCAGAGTTAAAGGGTAAAATCACAGCATCAAGATCTGAAACTGCACCTTTAAGAGCCAGGGTTGATGAGTTACAAAACCGATTAGGCGGTTCTGTATATCCAGGAACAACACCTAGAAGACCGGGGGAGCCCGTTAGTACTCAGAACCCACTGGTAGTGTCAGTTACCCTTCCAGCAATAATTCCATCGGTCCCTACTGAGAGATCTTATGGTGACCCTGATAAAGTACAGGTGTTTTTGACACAGGTCCAGTTGCATTATATGGTGAGACCCCAATCTTTTCCAGATGCCAAATCACAAGTGGTCTTTCTGATTTCATATCTGGGAGGGGATGCTGCTTTATAGGCTACACTGTTAGCTAATGAGGATCACCCCTTGCCCTATCACTGGGGGCTTTTTAAGGCTGAATTTGAAAAGGTTTTTGATCGCAGTATGGTAACTCAGTCAGCTGCTCATGAGTTTCTGGAAGTAAAACATTGTAATAAAGAGTTGGTGACTTATTTGACTACATTTAATTGGTTAGTGTTGAAAACAGGGTGGTCAGAAGAGAAGAGAGCAGCTCTTTATTACAAGGGTCCCAAGACCGATATTAAAGACCTATTGGTACAAATAGAACCACAACCTGATACCTGTGCAAAGTTAACAGATCTTACCTTACGACTAAATCATAGGTTGGCTGAGCGTAGGAGTGAAAAGAAGAGCGATACTAAGATTTTCTATAGAAATAAACCTAGTCCTACGGTTGAAGGTTCTGAGCCCATGAAAATTGGAGGAGTTAGGGGGCCTTTCTCCAAGGAAGAACGCAATAACTGTAAAAAAAAAACAGTTCATGTTTATACTGTGGAAAAAAGGCCATTTTATATGCCCTACTAGGCCTACGTCAATCAAATTGATTCGGAAAACTAGCGTTCCTGCAGCGGAATCAGTAGTATGCTGTGGGAAGAGCAACAAGGTCTCCTGAACAAAGCATTGCAAATACATCACAAACTGTGGTGCCCCATTTGATTCTCAAGGCTGAAATTGTTACACCTGAATTCGAAGGCAAGACGTTGAAGCCATGATTGACTCAGGAGTGACTGGTAATTCTATCGACTCTAAATTCCTGCTGTCATTAAAACTGTTCACTTATGACAAAAACAGGCTCGAAATGGTCAGGGTAGTGGATGGTACCATGCCGTCATCTGGTCCTAATTCCAAGCATACTGAATTGGTATCTTTTCATTATACTGATACTCAAGTGCATCATCAGGAAACATCCAGTTTGATGTTATTGATGCTTCTCAATTTAAACTGATCTTGGGGATGCCCTGGCTTACGCTGCATAATCCCTCCATTGAATGGAATCATCGTAGTATCACCTCCAATTCGACATTCTGTTCGGAACTCTGTACTCAATCACAACAGGGTGAGAAGGTGACTACGCAGCTGTGTCATATGATAGCCACAGCAGCCGAAAAGGAAACAGTTTTACCTCCGCAGTATGCAGAGTATGAGGATGTGGTTACTCAAAGTAGGGCAGAAACACTACCTCCTCACAGGTCGTACGACAGACAATCAAATTGACCTTGTCCCAGGGGCGAAAATCCCTTGCAGTCGTATTTACGTACTTATAGAAAGAAAAAGTCAACATCTGAAAGAGTACCTTGATTAATACCTAAAAAAGTGATTTATACATCCTTCTAAATCTCCAGCAGCCTCTCCTCTGTTTTTTATTCCTTGGGCCAATGGAGAGCTACGAACATTTATTGACTATTGAGCCTTGAACGTCATAACCATAAAAAATAGCTATCCGTTACCGCTTATTTCAGTACGGTTTGATCAAGTCAAATCTGCTGTTATATATACAAGGTTAGATCTTCGTGGGTCATACCATCTTGTATGCATACACCAAGGGGACGAATGGGAAAAGGCTTTTTGCACACGATTTGGTCTCTATGAATATTGCATCATGCGGTTCGGTCTGTGCAATGCCCAGCGGCTTTTCAGTTTTTCCTTAATGACTTTTTACATGAATACTTGGATGTATTTGTTATCCTCTATATAGACGATATTCTGATATACTCTTCTATGGAACAAGAACATGTCCACCATGTAAAGACCATTTTCGAAACTCTGAGACAACTTGGTTTGTTCTGCAAGCTATCTAAATGTGACTTTCATGTCAATACAGTTGAATTTCTTGGTTTCATCTTAACACCTCAAGGGTGATTATGTCTGAGAGAAAGGTCCAAGCAGTAAAAGAATGGCCGACCCCTCAAAACGTCAAGGACATACAAAAATGTATAGGTTTTTGCCAACTTCTATCAACGCTTCATTCCCCAGTTTTCAGCCTTGATAGTGCCCATCTCAAGCCTGATGAGAAAGAATGTAATGTTTCAATGGTCCCCTGAGTATGAAAACACTTTCAATAATCTGAAAAAAGCATTCACGTCTGCTTCCATTCTTGCTCATCCAAGAGTGGCTGAGCCTTTTGTTGTAGAGGCAGATGCTTCCAATGAAGCTATGGGTGTTATTTTGTCAGAGACACCCCACTACAGGACAGTTACACTCAGTAGCTTATTTGTCCAAACAGTTTACTCCGGCAAAAATGAACTACACTGTAGCTGAAAAGAATTGTTGGCAATTCGTTTAGCTTTAAGAGAATGGCGCCATTATTTGCTAGGGGCCAAACATCCAAGGACTGTGTATACAGACCAACGGAATCTTCAGCTTCTAAAGTCAACCAGGGCCTTGACTCTAAGACAGTTAAGACGGACATTATTCTTCCCAGAATATGATTTCAAAGTTACCTACTGTCCAGGTACAGAAAACAAAAAGGCAGATTCAATATCCCAATATCACGAGGAAATACACCAAGAGTCAATTGAAGTAGGTCACCCTATTATTCCAGCGCAACACTTTGTGGGAGCAAATACTATTCACCACTTTTTAGAAGAAATTCAAAGGGCCATACCATTTGGGAAGCACAAGATCTATGTAGGAAGATTCAACAGGGTCTACCTGTTCATGGGAATTTACTGTACAGCCCTACACCGACTCTTCGAGTGCAATCAATGCAATGGTGTCATGATACCAAGATGTTTGAGCATCCAGCAATACGTAAGACTCAAGACATTGTAGCAAGGAATTTATTTGGTGGCCAGAGGTAATAAAAAGATATTAAAGAATATGTAAAAAAGTGTGATATTTGTGCTCAAGCCAAGGTGGACCGCTCCAACCCTAAAGCATTGTTACAGCCGTTAAGTACCCCAGAAAGAATGTGGGATGATATTTTGGTGGACTTTATGGTTGGTCTACCATCGTGCAATAAGTATGATACTATCGTGGTAGATCGATTATCTAAGATGACTCATTTCATGGCATGCATGGGTGTTCCCAATGCCCCCAAGTTTGCTCAACTAATGATGGAACATATAGTCAGGTCACATAGCCTTCCCAGAACTATTACATCTGGTTGTGGAACACAGTTCGCCTTGCAATTTTGCAAAGCATGGTGTTGTGCCTTGGGTATTAAGCCCTGTTTGTCCACTAGTTTTCACCCTCAACGTGATGGGCAAACTGAGAGGACTCATCAATGCATCAAACAATACTTTCGATGTTTCGTACAAGACAATCCTAAGAAATGGAAGGAAAAGCTTTGGCTGGCAGAATTCGCATACAATGTGGTACCTCATTCAGCAACTGGATATTCACATTTTTTGCCACATGTGGGTTTCACCCGCATTATTTACCCTTGTTAATCCCCTATCAACGAGAATGTACCACATGTTGCAGAACATATATGTACATTTTCTGTTATTGCAAAAAGACCTGTGCACAAGTAATAGCAGCCATTAAGCAATATAAAAAGTTTGCAGATCGAAAGAGACATGATGGGTCATTGTATAAAGAGGGAGACAAGGTGTGGTTATCTACAAAAAACTTGAAAGTTCAAGGTGCAATATAAATTCCAACCGAAATTTGTGGGTTTTTCGGTGTTCTAAAACAGGTTAATCATGTTAGTTATTGTTTGCATCTACCACCTTCCATGAAAATCCACCCAATATTCCACATTGCTTCTCAAACCTGCCTCTGATAGAGCTCAACCACGTCCCCCCCCCATTTTTATCAAGGGTACTCCGGAATATTGAGAGCAAGCTATTAAAGGCATGCGCAGGAGACAAGGACATGTTGGTATCTGGTGTCTTGGGCCGGGTACGTGCCAGAAAACAATTCTTGGGAACCAGCACACTCCATAAAGGCTGTATTGTTGATCAGGTGGTTTTTGAAAAGTCACCAGTCCCTCATATCACGATAAGGTCTTAGAAGAGGGGATACTGTCAGGTCCTGTGGTGGTTGCACCCCTTCCGCGCTATGGTCAACACAAAACAAATCATTGATCTGCAGAAGAAAGCCATTAATCATGGAGGCGCCAATGGTGGAAATCTTGGCAGTATTAACAGTGAACTGAAGAAGACACGTTACAAGATGGCCACCGCATTATGGACTCTTTTAGTCCTTCATCTATGACATTTCAACACAGAAGAGGTGTGTAGGCGTGGGACCTCATCTACTATTGGGAAGATTTGGATTCATGTTTGGGACAGACTATTTTGAGTGAGTGCAGCAGTAACCGGAAGAAGGTCGAGCTGCTGACCTTTCCGTGTGCTCAACACTTGCCATGTGGTCCTGGATTTAATTTGTGACGGTTTGACTCAACTTGTGCGTTCGTGGCTTGCCAATAGTGCTTGGGGCAAGGGTGTTCTCTCTCACTGCCGGACTCTGCTACGGGGCATACATGAAGTGACTCACAACTTTGCTTTTGTGTGAATGGGCTTATCTGGGGTTTATGGAATTTTTGAACTGACTATCTGACGCGATCTCAATGAGACATTCCAGTGGATGGTACACTTTTGTGAAAATGGAGCAGTAATTGTCTTCTCAATCTTGGGGAGCTGTGATCCCGTTGTTATTTCATTTTGGCTGATCTTGCCCTATTTTCTTAACTTATACACATTCATGCAAGTTTATGAATGTGAACGAGTGTTGCTGGCTCTATGCAGTTGTATAGAGAATGCCCTCATATTCTGACATATAGTTACTTTATTTGATGGCTTTAATCTGCTGTATCTTTTTCTGCTTTCCTGCCCTCTGTCCTGGATGCCATTATTCGCCTAACACCCCTGTACCTCCTCTTCCACAGGACACAACCACAGGAGCTGGACACCAAGCGAGGTTTCACCGCCATTGCTGTATTGAGGGGTATGATTCTTGCAATCACCATGCATAATGGGAAAAATGTAATGCAAACCGCCAAGTCACATGTGAAGACACACAGAGCCACCTTTTATTCTTTTGAACGGCCTAAAGGTACAGAGCAATGCAACACTGGGCAAAATGCAGTGTAACTCCCGTGGTTCATGAGGCATGTCATGTATCCCACACCAGGTAAACTTAGAAATAAGGCAATGCAATTGGTCTCCCCAGGTGATGTGTCACAAGGAAAAACTGCTGAAGTCCTCCAAGTCACTCCCCCTTACTATGTGTGCTGCATTCTGTGCCACACATACATAGGCGATCAGGACTCTGAGGCTTCATCGTGTCAGGTATGTGCCCCCTCCTGCACAAAGAAAAACCCATATGCAATATAGACACCCAATGCCCTTAGTGCAAGTGTGCCTGTGTTTGTTCTAGGCTGCACTTTGTGTACCAGTGTAGGCTGAAATGTGAGGAAAGTGCAGTATAACCGAAATACTATGCACTATAGCACTTTCTCATTATTGCAGTGCAGGCAGGTGACTTGCTGCACTGCACAGTGCCACGTACCCACATAGCTGGGCCACGGTGTCATGTGCACATAGTGGGAACAACGTACTGCAATGTGTATACAATAATCTCTCAAAGTGTCATGCACTTACTAGGTTGTCAATGACAGTAGCAATAGAATGCCAGTGAGTAGCAAATTGTCATTTCATTCTTTGTGGAGTGTGGAACAAAATCAATTGTACTGGGTAATGATTCACTAATGAAACCATGTGGCATGACAGACAACCCAACATGAGTACAAAGGCAACACAAGAGCAAAGTCTGAGATTAGTGTCTCCTCAATAGTGTTCCTACTCTTGGTATCAGTCAAAGGTCAACAAGGTCAGTGGTGTGAGAACAAGTATTGTGGACATGAGCAAGTGTGTCACACATGGCAGTATAAATCTAGGTTGATCAAAGTTACTGGACCAACACAGGAAGAAGTATGTGGAAAGGCCATGTGTGACATGCCATGTCAGTGTAGGCCCCAGACATGTGTAAGTGTCTATACTGGATAACATTGTGACACCAACAGTCCAAAACACACATAAGTCTCAGCAATACAGACAGTCTACATACACATATACACGTAGGTTGATGGCCACATTGACTGATGTAACCAATGTGATGGCTCACCTGTTCTGAGGACTCAGTAACCCAAAAGACAAGCAGATGAATCCAGCAATGTGAAGCTCACTAAGTCAAACACAATGCAGCCAAACATGTCATATATCAGTCAGCAACAGAGAATACAATTCAAACTGGACAAGGCACCACAGTGTACTCAGGTTAACAATCTCTATATACATTAGCGACAGCAATATGTAAAATATAAAGGCATAGAAGTAGACGATCTCCTACACGTTACAGTCATACACATTCATGGGTAAAACCAATGTATTGTGTCTACAATTGGATTTGACAGCTCCTTGTAACAACATCAGGGTGTCCTACAGAAAGATGGCTCACATTTCAATACATATGCGTCAATCAAAGTGCACCATGACAGCTTTTCTGCCAAAAACAATAGTTGAATGCTGACAAGAAATAGCATAACAATCCATGTGGCATGTTTGAACTGCACCAAGTGTATGCACCAAAATCACATGTTAAATGAAGTGAACAAAGAAACAGCTGTGCCAATGTCATGTAGGCCACAAATAAAATTTGTGGTTTAACATGGACATATGTATGTGTGAGTGTTAAACATGTAGGCTGTATCACAACCTACCTAGGGAGGCCAAACTAAACAAATATCTGATCAATAATCTGTCACTTCACATGTAGTGAATGCACAAAACATTGAGTGATCAGGAACATCACTAAATACACATCACAGTTAACCCTGGGCGTAGTTTGCGTAGTCGCGCTACGCGTAGCTACGCAGAGTGTACTTTGCACTACGCGTAGCTATGCGAACTGCGTAGCGCGGTAGGGAAATGCTGTTCGCAATCATTGCACAGTGCCGGATGCTTGTCCGCACTGTGCAATCATTGCGAACGGCAGCATGCACAGTGCAAGCAGTCGTTTTCTGCCGCTCGAGTAGATTTGTACTCGAGCAGCAGCTTTCTCAAGGCGGACTGGTAGTTTCTCATCGCGAGCGGTCGCGAGCATACGCGACCACTCGCAATGAGAAACCTGACCTCCCCGCGTTGAGAATCTCGCCAGGAGGTTTATTTTCCACGCTCGCGATCGGCAACTTGATGTTGCCGATCGCGAACAAGGAAAAAGTCTCGCCGGGATGTTGATTTTGCTCGCTCGCGGTCGCCAACTTGACGTTGAGGACCGCGAGCGAGCAAAAAATGCCCACTACGCTATGCGTTTTTGCACTGTGCTACGTGCAATTCGCGTAGCGCGTAGTTGCGCAAACTACGCACACTCCGCGAGCATAGCGTAGTTTTCCGCCCAGGCCTAATCACAGTAAGCAACTGGATAAACATGAAAGTCAGGATGTAGAAGTGTACAATGTATCAGGCCTTGCTCATCATTTGTCATTACACAAAGAACTGGAAGCGACATGTGTAAACCTATGGCCAACTGTCTAAGTAACACATATTGTGAAATAGAGTAAGAAATGTGTTTGAGTCATTCAGTGCACATAACACATATGGACAGGAATGTAGCTATAACAGAGAGCCAAAGCATTGCCAGTTATAATTTTTATATAACTTGCAACTGACTAAGGATATGGTGTCCAGCCATGGGTCATGAACCCAATAGAGGTTCCCCACACTGAGCAGGAACAACACTACAACCAGGCACTGGTGAAGACCCGTAACACTGTGGAGAGAACCTTAGATGTGCTGAAGTTGGATGACTGACATAACATCGACAATCATAATATCGACCTACCAAATTATCGACACACAAATATCGATTACATAAATATCGATATGGTATACTTATTTAAAAAAATACACAAATATCGACAAAAGAATATCGTCAAACATTAACTTCGATATCACTAATATCGACACATAAAATATCATTATAACTAATATCGAAAACATTAAACAAGCATACAAAATGACACAAATATCGATAACAAAAATATAGACAACACAATTATCGCCAAAAAGAAAATATCGACACCTTAAAAATATTTATAATAACACAAAACATACCCCAAAAAATATAAACAATATCAATAACACACACAACATATTAAATAAATATAATAACACATTTTAATTATATTTAAAAATAATAGCTTGAACATTATTAAATACACCAAATTAATTACTCTTCCGTTCATTATATATGAATTAAATAAATAGTATTTAACATTAAATACAATATAATTTACAAATAATATACTATAACGCTTTTAAATAAAGAAAGAAAAAAAAAGCTCTAACTGAACCTTAATTAGCGTTTCCCATATAAGGAAACAACTGCCAAATTAATCAAAACAATAACTAACAACCAATGAAAAACACATACAATTAAAATAACCCAATAAGATTTAAAAAACAATTAATTAAACACTATATAAACCAAAGAATATTAAACATTATTTTATTCTACAACAAGAAAAACAAGAATAAGGGGAATCTCTGACGGATTGCTTCTGCAACATTGGACTACATTATAGAAAACTCTGATTTCAGCTTCACAAAGTAAGTAAAATATCATTTTAATATTACAACTGTTTAAATTGTTCAGAAAGCACTTTTTATAATAATAAAATAATTAATATTTTTTTTTAAATTATATCTCCTCTACAGATAATACAAAAGACACTCAACTAACTACAGAAAACTTCAAAATATCAACTTGCAAATAAAGTAAGTATAAATCACAATTAAACTAATATAACTACTAAAACTCCCAAACAGAAGCACAAGCTAAGCACAACCCCCCCAGTGAAAACACAGTTAAACAAATTAATTAAAATTACTCTTTTTTTCTGCAGCAAATATAAAGAAACACTAAAGACAAGCATCAAAGGAAAACCATCAGCGTTAAAATAATTCAACAAATTCAACCTTGTAAGTATAATTTTGTAAATGTAAATGTGTTTAACAATAAAACAAAATACAAATACATTTAATATTTTTTATATACATTTCTCTTAGCATTTGAAACATCACCATGACTGAAGGAGCTCAATTCATTGCTTCCCAGAAAGGAACATTTTTATTATGTTATATGGGATATGTTTACACCCAAAAAAAACAAACAGGCGACAAAGTTAACTAGAAATGTAGCAAATATTATTCAAACAAATGTTATGGGAGGGCTACAACAAAAGAAACAACTGTATTATATGTTAGAGAACATAACCACCCCCTAGCATAGCTCAAATAGAAGTTCGAGACACATTAGAAACTCTAAAAGAAGCTAGCATTAGCTCTCAAAAGCCTACCACTGAAATACTAAAAAAACATACTCCCCAAAGTCCCACAACATGTGACTGACTAAATGCCCTCAATATCATCATTAAAAAGGTTAATAGCTAGAACAAAAAAATCAACTGCTACCACCCCACCTGCCCCCAAAACTTTCAGTGAAATAGAAATACCACCTGAACTCACTATAACTCATAATGAAGAGCAATTTCTTCTGTATGAGAATAAATCAAAACAAAAAAGAATAATAATATTTGGAACTCCCTCAAACTTACTTAAACTACAGAACTGTGAGAAATGGATAATGGAGGGAACTTTTAAAATATGTCGCAAACCATTTTCTCAGTTATATACAATTCATGGACTGTATCAAAATACAAACATCCCCTTTATATATGCCCTGTTACCAAACAAACAAACTACCACCTATATTGAACTCTTAACCAAAGTAAAACAAGAAACTAATAATTACTATCCTCAAAAATTGATCATTGACTTTGAACACTCACTGAAACAAGCCATACTAAAAAAACTACCCTCACACAGCAATACAAGGTTGCTATTACCACTTAAACTAATGCATATGGAGACAGCTCCAAAAATCTACACTAAGGGCCTGGTTCCGATGTTGGACGGACCGGAGTACGTCCGACATCGGTCAGGAACTGTAACCGACCGACCTCCTGTCGTCGATTACAGACCTGCAAGTAGGATGCGACCGAACCCTGTTCGGTCGCAATCCTATACTTAACAATGGGAGCATGCATTCCGAAAGGAATGCATGCTCGCATTGTTAACTGCAGAGGTGCAGTTCATCCCTGCACCCAGTGGCAGGCACCTCAAGGTGCAGGGATAAACAGGGGGACAACAGGGGGACACCATAGGTGCCCCCTAGGTCACCATTCGGCAGCCTCGCACCCATGGGGGCCCTACTGAGGGCCCCCAAAGACAGTTTATCACTGCCTTTTTGTGCCAGAAAGACCGGCACAAAAAGGCATTGGGAAACTGCCATCGTACTCCCTCAGCCGGAAAGAGGCGGCCGGGGGAGTACTGAAGGGTTTCCGGATGGCGGACGGGCTCTCCGAGCCCGTCGTAGGCCATCCGGAAAACTGAGGGCCCGATTCCGATGTCAGCAGGAAGGGCTCCGACCGATGGTCGGAGCCCTCCTGCCCGCATCGGAACGTGCCGTTCGAATTCCTTTCCGACCGAGCCATTCTGATGGGCTCGGTCGGAAAGGAATCTGACTCGGTTTTCCAGATGGCTTACGACGGGCTCAGAGAGCCCGTCCGCCATCCGGAAACCCTTCAGTACTCCCCCGGCTGCCTCTTTGCGGCCTAGGGAGTACAATGGCAGTTTCTCACTGCCTTTTTGTGCCAGTCTTTCCGGCACAAAAAGGCAGTGGGAAACTATTTTTGGGGGCCCCCAGTAGGGCCCCCATGGGTGCGAGGCCACCGAACGGCCCTGCACCCTGCACCTGGTGGCAGGCACCTTGAGGTTCCTGCCACAGGGTGCAGGGATGAACTGCACCTCTGCAGTTAACAATGCGAGCATGCATTCCATTCAGAATGCATGCTCCCATTGTTAAGTATAGGATTGCGACCGAACAGGGTTTGGTCGCATCCTACTTGCAGGTCTGTAACCGATGACAGGAGGTCGATCGGTTACAGTTCCTGACCGATGTCAGACGGACTCCATCAGAATGGCTTGGTCGGAAAGGATTCCGAACGGCACATTCCTGCATCGGAATCGGGCCCTAAGTGTAGAATATGCAACAAATAGCAATTTTGCATATAAAATTAAAAAGCTAATAGCACTAGCATACGTCCCAATCACTGATGTAGCAAAACACTACAATTTACTAATAGAAAGCCCCTACTACCAAACATATGAACAAAAACTAAGTCCCCTACTCGACTATTTCGAGGATACCTGGGTGGGAAGGCTACACAGATCTGGATACAGAAGACAGCACAAATACCACATTCCATGGTGGAATGTATATAACAGTACCATAAACAAAAAAGCAAAAACTAATAATGCTGTGGAAGGATGGCATAACGCTTTCCAAGCCACAACAGGCAGAACCCAACCAACCCTACATAAATTATTACAATCAATACAAAAAGAACAAAGCTACCAACAACTAAGAATGGAACAGTCTGTAACCCAGCTAGCCCAAAACTAACCAAACAAACAAAGCAAATGTTCGAGTACTTACAATATAAAGTAAGACTCTACCCAAACACTAAAGGGCTAGAATATCTAGAAACCATAGCTAAAACCCTAGTTTAAAAAAATAAAATAGAAACACAGAAAAATCGTAATTCCAAAATAATTAGGCAAATAAACATTTTTTATCAAAAATATAATGAATTTGTCAATTAATTTAAAATATCTTCAAAAAATTAATTGACATAATTATATTTTATATAATAAAAATAGCAATAACAATTACAAAAATTAAATTTCCCTCCCATTATAAATAATTTAAAATTACTTACTTTTTTGTAGCTGAAGAAATGTAGTCCAAACTGCCATAAAAAAATCCACATGTAGAAAATTCCCAGAACTTTGAGGGTCATTACAATGATGGGCGGATCGCCACCGCCCGTATGGCGGTGGCGATCCGCCCGCCATTTCACACCCCCCGCATGCCATTTCCCCCCGCCATATTACGATGGCGGGGGGGAGCCCGGCAGATGGAAAGACCATCCGCCGGTTTTCCGCCGGTCCCACAGGGGACCGGGCGGTAAAGGACCCTAATATGGTGGCGGTGTCTGCAAGACACCGCCATCCATATTAGGATGGAGGCGGAAAGCAGCCTTTCCATGGCGGTGTTGCCGCCATGGAAAGGCATGTGGTCTTTGCTTCTGGGGGCCCGTTGCGGGCCCCCAGGATTTGGGGGGAGTGGGGGGTGCACATGGGGGTACCTATGGTACCCCCCTACATTTGAATGCACAAGGTGGCAGGCACCGCGCAGTGCCTGTCACGTTGTGCATTCAAATGCACAACATGCGTTTTTTGCATTGCGGCGGGTGCTGGTGACAGCACCGCCCGCCGCAATGCGAACAATATGGGATGCCACCGCCACCGTGGTGGTGGCATCCTAATACCCATGGCGGGACCGCCGCACCCCTTGCGGACGGTCCCGCATTCGGCTGCGGTGGCGGGCGGACTTTGTCCGCCCGCCATCGTAATGTGTCCCTTAGTTAAAAATCCCCTCAAAAAATGAAAAAATACAACTGTATAAAAAAGAGTCAACCGGCAATAGATCCATAGACTTGAAACCATAAAAATCCCGAAAAATGTATTTAAAAAGAAACACTCCAGGAATACCCCAAAAATAAAGGAACAGTAAAATAATTATTAGTTTACTAGAAACTAATACACAGTTCCTTTAAAAAAAAAAAAGCATACTTCTGCCAACGGCAACTTCCAATCCACAAAAACCTGTTGAAAAAACAAAACAATCTCTCCCGCACAAACATACCGTAACATCATTTCAAAATACACATAAACATACAACTAAAACCATACTCTAAACATATATATCAAACTCTAACACCGACCGATGAACAAACTAACCGCCTCTCGCAAACGCAAAACTAAAACCTAAACCTAAACCTCACAAAAAACACAAATTCCAAACACTACATACACTATATACTACTTAACTACCTTCAAACTTTTCCTAAATTAAAGATTAAATTAATAAAATTAAACTTACCTTAAGCGATGCGACGCAGCTTCCAACCGCAAGCTTCTCCCCTTAGAAATGACCTAAAATAACACAGATAGCCTACAAAATAGAACTTAGTTTAAAAAATGGCTGCCATAATTAAAAAGAATGATAGTTTTCTTTATTAAACTCAATGTACATTACAAAAAAGTTGTAAAAATAGTAATTAATAATAGTGATGTATAAAAAACTGTTTAAGATATTTTTTCAAATGTTAAATTATATTAATAAATATTATAAAACAAATAATATTTATTATTATAATTAAAAGAATATATATATTAAATTACCAATGTATATTAAAACAATGTACTGTTTGCAAGTAAAGTGAAAAAATGTATAAATGTTAAAAATATATTATTTTTTTGCAAAATGCTTTA
Source organism: Calotriton arnoldi (assembly GCA_963921515.1). Lineage (NCBI taxonomy): Eukaryota > Metazoa > Chordata > Amphibia > Caudata > Salamandridae > Calotriton > Calotriton arnoldi. Next base: position 48,175 of record CAWUFW010021985.1, on the reverse strand, counting down.
TTTACTTAATAATATTATTTATATTTACAATATAAATAATATTGCACAAAATATAACATTATTGGCCCGATTCTAATGCGGTTGGGAAAGCTTCCAAACCGAATGAGTTTGGGAATGGTTTCCAACCGAATCAGATCGGGAGAGTCCAACCGACCAAGTACGATGCGTCCGTATGCTTCCAGATATGATTTGGTTGGACTCCCATTGACTTCAATGGAGCCTTTGTTCCGAACTAATGCATAGGCTCCCATTGAAGAAAGGGGTGGCTGGGGAAAATCTGGCACCCTGTGGCGGGCACCCCCTGGTGCCTGCCACACTGTTCATGGCTGGTGAGGGAAGACCCATGGGTACCCCCACGGGCCCGATTGGGAAGGCTCCAGTTGCAGGGGGGACCACTACAGGCCACCAAAGTCTGATTCCAACTGCCGATTTGAGTCGGACAGCACGATTCGGAAAGGCTGTCCAAATCCAGCATCGTACTCGGTCGTTTGGAAACGCGGCCCTTAGAGACGTACAATTCTGCTCCCTACGGCTTGGTCATTCCAAATGCCGCCGGGTTTGGATTGGGATATTCCTAACGCCTAACTCGCATCATACTCGGTCGGTTGGAAACCTTTCCGAGTCGGTTGGAAAGACACATTCCCGATCCGATTTGGACGGAGCAAATGCTGTTAGGAGGCCTTCCTAACCGCATCAGAATCAGGCCCAAAGTGTTGAAACATACAATTAATTGCAAAAAGTTATACAATGAAAAAATTGTTAAAAACTATATGTTATTAAAAATGTACACTATGGGGCCTATTCCAATCTCGGGCGGATCGCCACCGAACGGGATTCGGCCGGGAAAAATACGAGCTGTGCGCGTTTTCTCCGACCGACTCGTACAGCTGTCCGAACGAGCAAGTACGATGCGAGCGTTTCCCCTTTGTTTCCGACCGACTCGTTTCCGGATCCCAACCGCACCGACCGACTCGTACGGACACGACTCGTACCACGCAATGGAGACGTTCCCCAACCGAGCCAGTACGATGCGCGCTTCGAACAGCCCGACCGACTCGTACCGTCCGGCTCAGGAAGACTGTCGGAGCCGTACTTCGGGGGTCCGTGTCGGACCCCCCTTCACCCGTAGCCGCGCGAGTCGCACACAGGGGGGACCCAAGGGTCCCCCCTACACATGCATGTACGGTGCGAGTCGCCCCGACGCGTACACACTGTAGGGGGCGCACTTGTGTGCGTCGTACCCATTGAGTCAATGGGAGCCCATGTACGTGTTGTACGACCGGCTCCCATTGACTTCAATGGGAGTCCGACCGAATCGAGTCTGGCAGCATGCGGCCGCATCGTACTCGCTCGGTCGGACTGCAGGACTCCGGCTCGGTCAGAATCGGCCCCTATATGTAATAATGTAATGCATACTTACATTATAAATAAATAATCTATAACTGTTACTAAAAAAATGATATGTTTAAAAATTATATAAAAACCAATGGATAACTACGGGGCCCATTACGATACCCGGCGTAAAAAATACCGCCAGGCATGGAAGCGGCAAAAATCCGCCCGCACACACCGCCTGAACACAGACCACGCCATTACGATTACACAAACCGAAAACCGCCATCGGCGGAAAAACACACAAAATACCGCCCGCCATCGTCCGAGTCGGAGTCAAACCGCCCGCCACGGACGGAAACACGCTACGACAACACAAAACCGCCCGCCCTCACGGCCGACACACCGCACGTGAAATTACGATCGCACCGCCATGAGCGCGGAAAAACCACAAATATACCGCCCGCCAGCGCAAACAACGCCGATGAGAATCGACACGGCAGAAGCCATGGCGCCAACGTACCTGCACAGAAACCATCCGCACACAAAACCAATAGCACACAACATGGCCAACAAGTCCACACAGCAAGGCACGCACAAATACACAAGCACAGTACACATCCCGAAAACACCCCCCGGACAAACTAAAAATACAAAGGCCAGAACCCCAGACACAACACACCTGAAAACAACAGACCATGAGGACACACCCACATAGGTGAGTACAAAAGCAGCACTCCCACAGACCACAACCCCTTGCTACATTGCAAACCAGAGAGGAGAGGAGAGGACACAGTGACACAGCAAGGACAGCAGCACACCACAGAAACGCACACATCACTACCACCACCACCACCACCACCACCACCAAACACCTGCACCACAAACCCCCTGCACATTACACAACACACACCGCACCAGCACCACAAACACCATGGCACCACAAAGGATGCCCAAGTTCACGCCCATGGAGCTGACGGTCATGGTCGACGAGATCATCAAGGTGTACCCACAAATCTATGGGAACATGGTCCAGCACACACCACTAGCCACCAGAAACAGAATGTGGAACCGGATCGTAGACCAGGTCAATGCAGTCGGGACCCTGCCCAGGAACAGAGTCGAGATTAACAAACGTTGGAATGACGTCAAGAGCCTGGTCAAGAAGAAGGAGGGCAAAAACAGAGAGCTGGCTGCCGTCACTGGCGGAGGGAATCCCGCGCTCTTTAAGACCTTCAAAGCGTGGGAGGAGAAGGTGCGAGTCGTAATCCATCCGGAGATCCTCGCCGGATTAGCAGGGGGAGTGGAGGCTGGTAAGTACAAACTAATGTATACCAGCACACCGCTATGTACTCACATGCGCAACTACCATGCCACAGCTCCCAGGGACAAACACCCCCATGTCCAGCACACAATACACAACACATCACACACACATGCAACAGACACTACCACACACAGCCCAAACCGAACAACTGTAAGATGCGTGGGGACATGTGTACACTCAGCCAGCCACGTAACCACCAACAGGTCCCCAAATATGCCAGAAGCGCCACAACGAGCACCCACCACACCCATGTGTCCGCCACAGCTGCACTAACCGACAAGTAACAGGTAAGTGGCAGGAACACAAAGTGCAGTGGGTGGGACGGTGGACAGCCCAAGTACAACACACACCAGGCCCCAGTCCCACAGCACAGCAAGGAGGAGCATCCCCCACACCCCACAGCCACGTGTCAGCCACCGCAGTGCACAACGACAGCCGAAAGGCAGACATCACGGTCCACAGCAATCGGTGTCAGTGGGTGTCCAGCCACCCCCACGACCCACAACACCCCCCACCCCCACAGACCTGCAACATGGAGCACCCCCGCTTAGAGCCATGTGGCATCCAGTACAGTGCACGCACGAACAACTTGCAGGTGGGAAACTGGACAGGGCTGGATTACTGGAGGCATGAGGACCATGACACGACCAACACATGGGACATGTCACGTAGCAGACGAACACGCAGCACCGCCCACCGTCACGAACAAGTGAACAATGTGCACACGGACATGAACAACAGACTCACACCCCACATGACCCATCACAGACATAGCAACACCCAAGGAGCCACGTCTGCATGCACAAGCCACACTGAATATAGTCCCACACGGCAGCCACTGTGCAACTCATCACACACAACCGAAACACCATTGAAGTCCTGTCCATGTAGCCCCTACTGCCTGTCAACCACACACCCCACAACTACGCCTATGTAAGACAAACAACACTAGACGCAACAGAGCGGAACAACAGAAATGCACACGAACACCACTGAACCCATCAAATTCACAGACACACCATGCACATACAACATACCATCCATCCCATCCGTCAGCCCCAGTCTCATGAAAGGCATGTCATCCGCACAGCTGCCACACATACAGCAGTCACGCTAAGACACATGCCCATGACCAACCATGTGCCAGAAGTCAATTAAGCGCACGACACACTGTGAGCAACAACACACAACATGGGCCACACCCCCCGAGCACTGCAGTGATGCACATGGCACAGGGCAGCACGCACACCAAGGAGATGGGACAACTGCAATACGTTGGCTGGCACACAACTATCACTCACTCATAACGATGCGTCCAATGCCATGTCCAGTAATCACAACAGACAGCAAATATGCAGGCCATGTCAAGCATGCACACACCTCAAACCATGCACTGTCATGCTGCCACAACACATGTCACGTTCGGCACCCATGGCTCTCAGCATGTACCCCAAAAGCATATCCCCTCCCAAATGCGAATCTGGGGCATGGCCCCCATGTTGCCATATGCGTTCCTAAGCGTTCCATTTGAACCCCAAAAGCATATCCCCTCCCAAATGCGAATCTGGGGCATGGCCCCCATGTTGCCATATGCGTTCCTAAGCGTTCCATTTGAACCCCAAAAGCATATCCCCTCCCAAATGCGAATCTGGGGCATGGCCCCCATGTTGCCATATGCGTTCCTAAGCGTTCCATGTGAACCCCAAAAGCAAAGTACAAACCAGACCCAGGATGGGCCAGGAGCCCGCATACACCAGAGTCACAATGAGTAGGGGCACAGCAACACACCCATCGGCATGGCCAATCCGTCCCATGCCACATGTGCACAGCACACAGTCCCATTGCCTAGCACACACAACTACAGATGCCACAGCCACACACTCGCCTCCGGGAAACCCATGTACGAGATTGCACGAACTGCCAATGTCAGACGACAAATACATACTTCGCCAGGTGCAACACAATAACAAATCTCATTCTCTCCACAGGTGACGAACTGCCGGATGCTGGGGATGGAGACAGCAGCCAGCACAGCCAGCCCACAAGCCCCCAACGAGGACACACGGATCTGGAGGATCTGTCCTCCTCTTCGGACACGGACCACCAAGCAGGCCCATCTGGTGTGGCAGGGCCCAGCCGCTCCCCAGGACCCCTCCTACCCACCAACCCATCATCCAGGGATGCTGAACAGTCCCAGCCCCCTGCTGCCACTGTCGTTGCGGCCACACCCACGGTCATTGCGGCCACTACCACTGCCGCAACCGCCACCATCGCCGCACCGACCACCACCGCCACCACCACCACCACGTCTTCGCTGGCACCAGCCCCAGCGCAGGTGGTGGCCCGGCCGACTGGATCCACCCTGGGAGCCACAGCGAGGACCGTGGTGTGCAATGTGGCTAGTGGGCAGGCCGGTGGCAGCAGGACTGGTAGGAGGAGCAGGGTCAGGGAAACGCCAGCCTCCCCTGGGAGCCATGCCCTGCCTCAAATGGCCAGAGTCCTTGGGGCCTATGAAGAGGCCCAAGGACAATGGGCCAGGTCTGCTACTGACACGCGGGAGGTGCTGGGGGTGCTGAGGTCCATGGACGCCCATATGGGCCAATTCGTGTCCCGTATGGACCAACTCGTGGACCTCATGGGCCAGCTGGTGGTGGCGGTGGGGTCACAGGCAAGGCCAGCAACACCACCTCCGCCACCACCTGCTAGGGCGCAGGGTCGGGCAGCAGTGTCCACTTCCCCTGCGTCCACAGCCAGTGAGCACACCTCACCCACCACCAGCAGGTCGCCACCACACACCCCCCTCCCAAACGTGGAAGGGGCCGTCCGAAGAGGAAACAGATCTCCCGGGAGGACTTCGCACGCTCCAGTCGCAAGTGAGGCAGCCAGCCAGCCTTCCGCCAGCCTTCCTTGACCAGCCACTGCATTGACTTGCTCTACGATCCCACTCCACACAGCCAGCTGGATGGCATGTGTGTGTTGGACTATGGACATAGAACCAGTGGGTACACCCTGAGCTTCACGCAGCCATGACCGACAGCTCATTGTCACTGCACGCACCACTTTTGTCATCACCTTACACACAATCACATGTCACAGTTTGTAATAAATGCACCTTTTTCACTAACTGCTGTTTGTGCCCTGTGTTTTATTTGTACGGAATACAACGGCCACCTTGGGCGGAAAGGCACCTGATGCGTGGCATGGCAATGGAATCCGGAGGGCCTGTAGGGACCTAGGGGTGGGAGACAGAACAGGAGCACATTCAATGAGTGTGTCACACACCCATCACACAGTACATGTCAACAACTACAAGCAATGTACACACATCGCACAGAGCAATAGGGCACAATGCCACAGTCACCAACAGTGGCATACTACCCTGGCCATGGAGCGTTGACACACTGCACGCAGTGAACATACGGCCACCCTGACACAGCACACACACACCTGCACAGATACAGACACATCATCCGTCGTACATGGACACTCACCGTCAAGTGAAGTAGCGGGCGATGAGCTGCTGGCGCACATTCCCAGCTTCCTCCTCTCCGCTGTCCACCTCACTCGAGCTGTCCTGGTCTGCGGGCTGGGGCCCTGGTTGATCTCCGTCATCCACAATGAGGGGGATCTGCTTCCGAATGGCCAGATTGTGCAGCATGCAGCACGCCACCACTATCTGGCACACCTTCTGTGGGGAGTACGCCAGTGCACCCCGGTGCGGTCCAGGCACCTGAACCTGGACTTGAGGAGGCCAAAGGTACGCTCGACCACACGTCTGGTCCTCCCATGTGCCTCATTGTATCGATCGTCTGCTGGGGTGCGAGGATTCCTCAATGGACTGAGCAGCCATGCCCCATTCGGATACGCAGAGTCACCTGGGTGTGAGGGACACAGAGAACCGTTGCTATTCCAACTGGACAGGGGACAGCATCGCACAACCAGCACGCTACACCACTCCACATACTCACCGACAATACAGCCACGATCCTGTTGCAGATTGGCCATCAGTCGTGGCAAGATGCTGTTGCGCATTATGTGTGCGTCATGGGCCGAGCCTGGAAACTTGGCACACACGTGGGTGATCACCATGTCCGCAAGGCACACCACTTGCACATTCAGGAGTGCGTGTGCTTCCTGTTGCGGTACAGGTGCTCAGTGGCCTGTGGTGGAACAAGGCCGACATGTGTGCAGTCAATGGCTCCCACGACGTGTGGGATTCTGCCAAGGGCATAGAATGCACCCTTCACTGCCGCCAATTCACGAGCCCTGGGGAATCTGATGTACCTGTTCCGGTACAGCATCATGGCTGCCAGTACATCCCTCAGCACCTTGCTGAACATGGGCTGGGACATCCCTCCTCCACTGCCCACTGTGTGCTGGAATGACCCAGTGGCGAAGAAATGCATGGCGGCCATCACCTTAGCCGTGGGGGTGACAGCAGTCGGATACACCCTGCGGGGACGGAGATGGGGCTCTAACATGGCACACAGTCGATGCAGGGTTGGCCTGTCCAGCCGAAACTTCCTTATGACCTCAGTATCCTCCATGTCCGCCAGCAATTGGTATGGGCGGTCAATGTTCGGTCTCCGCCTGGGTTAAATGGCAGAGGACACATGTCAAAGCAACACGGCACATAGCAATTTCGCATACACATCACTGACATGACTGAGCAAGCACATGAGCCACAGCCCAGCTGTCAAGCTGGGACGGCACGGCCACAATACACTTACACAGGTCTCCCAACAATGGCAATGGCAAGTGAGACATACCACTGCCATGTGCATGCACATGGGGATCTAGGCCCCAATGACTTGCGGGGCGTGCTGATGGGGACTGACTGCATATTCGTCAAGCGGCAACGCCACGGCAACATGAGTGTCTGCTGAGCATGGAACTGCTTCCGAGGCTGGATGAGTATGGCACACGACGACGACGATGTGGGCACGGGCTGAGCGGCCAATACAAGTGGGACCTGTGGCACGAGGGGATATGAGACAGTAGTAGGTGTCAGCACTGCACCCTATGTACAGCACTGTACGGATCACAGCTCCCGCAACATTGACTGGTGTCCACATTGACAGCCCCATGCCAAGACGGCTGTGTGCTTGCAGTCACACGTCACAGGTGAGAGGTTACATTGCACGTGCCAGGTGGCAGACGTACATAGTGGGAGCTGGCATGTGTGTGCATGTGTCTCCTGTTCAGGATCCACCAGATGGGCGCTGACTCTGTACTGACCATTGGACACAGCATGTTCCGTGGAAGGCTTGTGTGTGTGGGATGGTGGCACTGGATGTGCCTCCGTTGGGTGGGGGGCCATGCACAGGGCGGGTACGTCGATGATTGCGCATTGTTGGTCACGGTGGGTGCACCAACTGAGATGTGTTGCCCTGTGTTCAATTCCTATGTCCGCATGATGATGGACTGTGGATGTGGGCAGACTACACATTGGTCGATGTGCTGTCTATATGCATGTGCCTTCACACCAGGCACAGCTGCCCCTGCACATTTGACCCCTGCTGGACTCGCTGCTGGGTCTGTGGAGCTGATGCACCTTCTGCGCGTGGGGCGGACAGCTCTCCTCACTTCCCTCATTGCGCATGTCATGTCTTTGCCGCAGGTGACATGGATCATGGAGGGCCCACATGTACGCGTGGGTAGGCTACACATGATTGTTCACTGGTCGCCACCCCCAGTCAGTGTTTCGAATGGGAAGGTTGTCGTGCTGGTGGTATGTTCGATGTGGCGGATGGGCGGGCCTAGGTGCGGGCTTACATTCCGGACATGGGGGGTAGTTGGATTGGCGACTAGTTGCAGTACACACGGGACACGTCTCTTCCTTTCCACATCTGGGTCATCCCTTGTACTAACTGACAGTGATACAGTCATCTTCGCGCCAGCCCTCATGTCCTCCCCTCGCCCCCCAATATGCATGCTCACCTGCGAGGCTAGCGCTTGCACAGGCAGCCCCAAGCTCGCACCAGAGAGGGCAAGGAGTGTATGTGTGGGTCCAGGGTATGATGTGTGGCGGGACGCCGTCCACCTGCGTGGTGCCCCAAATGGAGACCCGGCCTGCATGGACTATGCATCACAGTCTTCGCCTTCCGGATCCGCCACCTGCGACACCCAGTGGCTGTGGCTGCCCTTGCGGCCAGGCCGCGTCCGTCTGTGGCTGATGGCCCACACATTCACTCTTTGGCCTCTCTGGGGAGGGCTCGGGGGTGGTGGCGCACGCGCTTGCACTTAGTCGCAATGGCATGTGGCGTGGTTGGTATGATGGGCAATGGATGGGATGGTGCGAGCCACCTCCCGTGACGTCAGTGCTGCTCGTGCTGTGGTGCGTCCCCCTACACTTCCATCTGACTTGTGCCATGCTAGACGTTGAGGTTCTATTGCCTGCGTGATATGACCAGGAGGAGCGCGAGGAGACCTCTCACACACCATGCTCCACTGCCATCCCGTGCCCTGTATCGCCTGTGCGGATTGACTATGTTGGGGTTACACCTGGTCGACTGGGGCTGTGTGTGCCTTGTCAAGGGGCATGGCGGGCGCACAACAGGATCCAGCTTGTCCACAGAGGGTGGGCTGAGGTGCGCCTGGTACCGCTTTGTACGTGTGCCCGGCTGCTGTGCACACACGTGTTCACTCCCCCCGACAGGTGTCCTCTCACAATGCCCAGGGAAGCGGTGGTGTACTGTTCATGACCCCTCCCAACACGGCGTGCTCCAACTTGGCATGTGCGCATCTACCCGTCGCACCCACCCACCTGAGCACTGCGTCCATACGACTTCACACGACACATGTGTGTCTTCCACAGTAGTGCTACTCATTTGCGTTGACATCCAATACCAGTGGACTACATGGTCATGTCACGACTGCCGTGTACTTCACATACTCTCATCCTCTCTCATTCGTACTTGTGAAATGAGTCAGCGGAGACAGTTTTGGTTTCAAACATTATATTGAGTCTTCTGTCCTCTGTGATGCAGTATAGTGGACACTACTGGCAGCGGAATACATGTTGAGGATATACTGAGCATGATCACAAATGGGATAGGGTGTGGGGTAACATCTGCTTGGCCAAGGCTGTGCTAATGTACATTTACGTATAGCTGCGGAGCTGCGGACTTTGACACAGACGGTATACATGTAGCCTACCAGACCGCTCGGCATCATGGGCACAGTCCATCTCAGTTCCATGTGACAGGTTTGCTGCGGTTGTTCCTCATGCACGCGTGCATGTGAGATGACATCAGGGCATGTGCTTGCGTGCATGCAGCGGCGTGCCACTTGTTGTTGCACTGTGGTGGTTACTGGACATGTCACAGTCACTGGGGTCGTGTTGTTGTTGTATGCACTTGTCGTCCATGCAAAGGTCCTGGTATGGGATTCCCGGGGCGGGGGTGGGAGGGGTGCAGCACCCACAGACTCCAGGCGACCTATTCATGTCCACTGAGCGGTGTGTGTGTCCATGGGCGCTGGATCCATGTCGTGTCCTGGTTGTTCGTGCAGTTCCGTCCATGTGGGTGCGATACACAGAGCCCATGCCACTGCCTCCCACGATGCATGCGGTGTTCCTGGATGTGATGGGGAACAGTGTGCATGTCCCGGTCATATCCGATGTCATGGCGATGTCGTTGATGGTGTGGTCACAGTTGCCGGTCGTTTGGTATGGCTGTTGTGGTGGTGACTGGCCAGTCCGTGCGGAAGCTGAGCATGGGTGCGGGGTTGGACTTCATAGGTCACTCGGGGAACCTGCGTTGTGGTCCGACGTATTTACAGGTTGTCAGGTATGCGATGCCGTCCAGCAGGGCTTCCATGTCATTGGTGGTGTACATGTTTGCCAGCCAATGAAGCGGATGGTGGCTGTCAAGGTGTTGTTCGTAAGTTGTCCCTTGGAGGACCATGATGGGGCATGCTGGGTGACATTCGATGTAGCTGTTCTCGATGATCCGTCGTGTGGAGGCACAGTGGTCCCATTTCAGTGCGCGTGCGATGTTGGCCACATACGCCATGCCCCCATAGGCAGAGCAGGCCCTGTCGTGTGCGTCCAGAGGGAGGAGTAGTGGTAGCAGGTCCGCCTTCAGACATGCCGGGTTGGAGAGGCATATCTCGACGGGATGCTGGTAGGGACACCTCCGACAGTAGAAGACGGGCATGACGCAGCTGAACAATGTGATGCGGTAAGTCAGTCGGTAACTTACGTTCAGCAGGGACAGGAGATCGCATCCCAATGTATGTATCGTGTTGGTTTTGTACAGCTTGAGCTGTTCGGCGTAGTTGGGTAGGTGTGTTGCGGTTGCCATTTCGCAGCGGTTCGTTGAGGTGGCGTGCTCCGGCTGTGTGTGCAGTCTGCAATGTGCACGCTCCGGGGTTGCTGTGAGCTCTGTGTAGTCGTGGGGAGACAGGACTTGTGTTCTGTTGGCTTGTTTGGAGGACACGGGCCCTCTTCCCACATGCTTCTCAGACAGTTCAAGGTCAGTGCTGTGTGACTCCTTCCAATTAACTTGCATGTGGCCGACATGGGGGAGTGTTTTCTTCTTTCTTCCCCGTCCGTTGTGTGCTTCTGTGATATGCGCTATCTGCCCTGTGGTCGGTCTCCTCGGCATGCCTGTGTTGGTCTATTCTTGGACAATGGCTGTATTCACCGGCTTCTGTCGTAGGGCTGTGGTTTCGGAGTTGGAATGGAAGGTCATTCAGTGCTGTCTGCTCTCCCTTGTGTGGGCGGCAGCCTGCCTTTCCGCTCTGCGTTGGGCCTTGTGTGTGGATGTTATTCTTGGACCACCTGTTGTCGGTCCCCGGGCTCTTTGGTGTTCCGTTTCATGTGTCTTGTTCATATGTGCAGGGTGGTATGGGTTTTTCAGTGTGGTACTGGCGTTCCTCTTCCCGAAGGGGCCCTGCTTCTCCTAGTTGGTGTTGCCGCCGCTGTGTGCTTCGCCATGTTTGTTACACTGGGGTGTGTCCTGCTGTTGCGTGACTTCACTGACATGTGTGCGTCGGTTGTGTGGCGTTGGGTGTTGTCCGTGAATTGGGCGTTGGGGACATGTCTGTGGCCGGCCTGTCACGTGTCATGTGCGTTCGGGGTGGGGCTGATGTGTGTGCTGCTTGGTTGTGTCCCTGTGTCTGTGTGCGACGCATGCATGGCGCTGCGGTTGGCCTCTGCGTTGTGCGCATGTGTGGCGGCGTCATCGGCGCTTTGTGGCCGTGACGGGGTGGTTGGTTCCTAGTCCCAGGTGGTGTGTACACATGTGTTCCGCGATGTTAGGATTTGGCCTGTGTGTCATATGTGGATGCAATGGTGGATGTGTAGTGTACACGCGCTGGTGGGGGTTGTCCGCTTTTCCGCCCTTGCACTGTGTGCGCTGTTTGCGTGCACTTGTTGTGTGTGTGCCTACCTGCGTCTCCGCGGTACGTTGCGTCCTTGGTGGTGCATCAGCAGAAGCATGGGAAGGGCCTGCAGTGCTGGATTCATGCCCGGGGTGCCGCTTCTTCGTTGTCCGTGCTCTGCGTCCGTGTTACCGCCTCTCTTTCACGTGCGGTGTCTCTTGGCCGTGGGAGCCGTTTGTTTGCGGCATCGTAATTTATGCGCCGGGCGGGACGTGTTTCGTCGGACGGTGTGTGTCAGTTGTGCTGCGCCGCTACGTGAACGGGCGCACTTTGATGGCGGACGGTGTTGCTGGCTTGCCGGCGGTGTTTGGCCTGCTTTTCGCATCGTAATTGGGCGGGCGTGTGGACTGCTGCGTGCCGGCGGTAACTGGTGGTTTTTGCATCCGCCAGCACGGCGGTTGTGCTTCCGCCCGCCATCGTAATGAGCCCCTACATCTTTTCTTTGTAAAAATGTACATCACTATTATATAAAACAGAAAAATGTTGAATGCTGACTATACTTAAAAATTATATGTTAGTGTATAAATATCTACAAAATATGCAATGTATCCAAAAATAAAAAAAATTATTTTATTTTCTCTGTATAACAATACATATAGCAAAGATTGTAAATAAAATAAAATGCATATTATTTATTTTCTTGTCTGAATCAAAATAAAAACATTAAAAAAATATTAACATGCTTCTGTATTCAATTTATAATTGTTTAATTCATGTATGTCTAATAAAATATTTATGTGACATTAATTTACTTTTATACATTTTTTTTAATACACATGTATAATTATATCATTAACCTTACTCCAAAATAAAGAATTAATTTTTAACTATTCCCACTATACACTATATTAACTCAGGGAAGGTGCAGGACACTAAACATATATAATTTACTATTCCCACTCCAAACTATGGGGCCTATTACGATGGCGGGCGGACAAAGTCCGCCCGCCACCATAATGGAGCTAGGGACCGACCGCCGAAGTTGCGGCGGTCCCGCCATGTGTATTAGGGTGCGCCCGCCACACTGGCGGGCGCATCCTGTGCCTTTCACATTGCGGGTGGATCTGCTGGCTGCAGACCCGCTCACAATTTGAAAGGACTGTGCACGGCATTGCCATGCACTACATGGCAGGCACCACGTGGTGTCTGCCACGTAGTGCATGGCAATGAGGGGGGTATCATAGGTACCCCCCATGTGCACCCCCCACCCCCCCAACACCCTGGGGGCCCGCAACGGGCCCCCACAAGCAGAAACCGCATGCCTTTCCAAGGCGGCAACGCCGCCATGGAAAGGCGATTCACTGCAGGCATCATGATATGGTTGGCGGTGTCTTACAGACACCGCCACCATATTGTGGCAGTTTTCTGCCCGGTCGACAAGTCGACCGGCGGAAAAGCGGCGGACGGTCTTCCAGTCCCCCGCGGACCCCCCAGCCATCCTAATGTGGCGGGGGATCAATCATGGAAGGATGGCGGGCGGATCGCCCCCGCCGGGCCAGCGGTGGCTACCGCCGGCCCGGCAGGGGCAATCCGCCCGCCATCCTAATGGGCCCCCATATTAAGTCAGGGAAGGTGCTGGACACTAAACATATATAATTTACTATTCCCACTCCAATTAAAAATAAATCAGGGAAGGTGCTGGACACTAAACATATATAATTTACTATTCCCACTCCAAAGGAGCGGACTCCTCGCTGAAGGTCAGACTGATGGTCAGACTCACGGCCTCAGCCATTTGTTTTAACAAATTTTAACTCAACAGATTGCCTGCTTATACGTGCCTGTTCCTTTAAACTTGTGTTTTTAACTTAGTGTTAGTGTTAGTCAACCGGCATTTCCTGCCCTTACCAGTGTTGCTGGCTTTACTGTTGTCGCTGCTGGGCGTCACTGTTTTAACTGCGCCGTCTCGTCTGTCCACTCTCTCTCACCTAGTTTCTCTGGCAAGCTGTGAGTCGTCCCCGTTCCGCCACGGCTTGTGCCGCTTGAGCGAAGAGACGTGATCTCCCGGTTTCCCTTCCGGTATGTCTACCGGAAGTAAAAGTGAGCATCCAAGCTGTTGTAACCTACGCTTTCCTCTCCTCCTACCTACTTAAGGCAGCCCGTCTGCGCCCGTCTGCGTCAGGCCGCCACCAGCCGCCAGGACCCCTGTCCGTTTCTTTACAACTACAGGTAATTCAACCTTGGTTAGTGCAGATAATGGCAAAACTCAACTACTCAAGCCAAGAGCTTAAATTATTAAATAAACCCCACACTGCCACCGTACCCGAGGGCCTTTTAGTTACCCCTGTTTATATTGCCACGCCCAAAGTAAATACTGAAACCAACCTCAATAAGTCAGTTTCACTCCCTGCACCTCAATTAAATAATGTTACAGACACTGACATCACCGAGATGCCTAAACAACTAAAAGGGCTTTATTTTAATGCCCGCTCAATTCCAAAACACGCACTTGAAATATAGAGACTTCTCGACATAGAAAAGCCAGATATTTGTTTCATTACTGAAACTTGGCTCCATGACAATGCCTCCCCTGATGTGGCAATTGCGTTTCCTCCAGAATACCATCTAACCAGGCTAGATAGAAGCGTCAGGAGAGGAGGAGGTATTGCAATAGCCACCAGGGCTGGACTAGAGGTCATCACACTAGAGACCTTTATGCATTTTCAGAATTGAAATACAATCTAAGGGAACCTAGAGAGGTGCCCTAGTGTACAGACTTCCCTGCCAGAAAATTAATTTTATAAACCACCTACTCGAGACAATTGCCACACATGTATTAGCTGCTGACAACTTTCTCCTCATTGGAGATTTTAACTATCATGCGGAATTGCTTTCAGACCCTGACACAAGTCAACTGATTACTAACTTGAACACATTGGGACTAGTTCAAATGGTGGCGGGACCTACCCACTCGGCAGGTCACACCCTTGATCTTCTGTTCACCAACACAGCCAATGTCAGAGTTGAGTCCCCTCTCCCCCTGCTCTGGTCTGATCATAACCTGCTGAAATTCTCCCTACCAACAGCCACCACCAAAAGCTACCTTAGTAGTGAACCTACATGGAGAAGGCCTTGGCGGAAAGTCACTCCAGCGACCTTTCCGGCCCACTTTAACCCCCGTCTCTATCCTGCACCCGAGAACATTGATCATGCAGCAACAGCCTTTGAGGACGCAATCACACTGGCCTTGAACATTGTGGCCCCTCTGTCAAGGGTCAAGCTTAAGCCTAGGGCATCGCCCTGGTTCACAGAATCACTGAAAATTGAAAAACTTTCTAGTAGGAATGCTGAGCGTAAATGGAGAAAAACCAAGACCAGTGAAGATCGACAAAAGTATAAACATATCCATCGAGGCTACTTAGATAACATCAGACATGCCAAAAAATTATATCTTATCAACAGGATTAACAAAGCTGCCAATTCCAACAAGGAGCTCTATAAAATATTAAAGGAATTTACTACTCCTCTTCCCGGTCAGCCCTGTAACGCATCTTCGCAAGAATGGGTTGACATGCTGTCAACTTTTTTGAAGAAAAGATCATTACAATTCATAATTCTTTTCCACACCATGGCACCAAAAATCCCAAAAACAACCCTGACATTAACCTCAACCCCACCTTCCCTCTTTTACAGGAGTTCACTGCACTTACCCCAGATGAAGTTTCAACCGCCCTGGTAAAGATCATATCGGGGTCCCCTAGTAGACCCGATTTCACCCCGCTTCTTTTCAACCATTGCCCCCTTGCTCATCAGTAACCTTACAGATTTATTTAATATGTCATTAGCACAAGCAGCAGTCCCTGTTAGATGGAAAGCAGCGCGGGTTAAGCCAATTCTAAAAACAACTTCTGCTGACCCCAAGGTACCTAGCAATTACCACCCAATTTCTCTGCTTCCTTACTTTGGAAAGGTACTTGAGTCCTTGGTCAACAATCAGCTTACCACCCATCTGGAGAGTCATGGACTGTTGGACCCATCACAGTCAGGGTTCAGGGCTGCCCATAGCACTGAAACCTCGCTAGTGGAGGTTGTAGACAACATTAGACTGGCCTTGGACAACGGGCAGTCAGCCATGCTCATCCTGTTGGATCTGTCAGCCGCCTTCGACACCATCTCCCATAGCGTTTTAGAACAACGGATCTGGGAGATGGGTGTCAGGGGTGTGGCCTTGGACTGGTTCAGAAATTATCTAACTGACCGAACCACCACCATACAAATGGGCACCCTGGCCTCTTGCAGTCGGCCAATAAAAATTGGAGTCCCTCAAGGCTCCATTTTAAGTCCCATGTTCTTCAACCTGTACTTGACACCCTTGGCCAAAGTGATCAGGTCCTACGGTTTTGACATGGTGTCATATGCTGCCGACACCCAGTTATTGATTACCCTAGGCCCTGATCCCACTGACACAAGGATCCGTTTCAAAAACTGCATGACCCATATCTACAACTGGATGCGTACCAACCACCTACAGCTTAATGGAAGTAAGACAGAGGTCATTCTTTTTGGTAAGGCTAACGAATCCTGGTCTAGTGACTGGTGGCCTCAGAATCTGGGCCCCTGTCCATCTCCCAAACCCGTGGTGTGGAACCTCGGAGTGATGATTGACAATCAGTTGTCAATGAAAAACTATATAAATCACATAATCAGCAACTGTTATGGCACTATGCGGACTCTACGCAAAATCTAATCATAAGTCGTATTGACTATGGAAATGCCCTGTTGGCCTCCATAAACGAGGAGCTCTATTCCAAGCTTCAAGTTTTGCAAAATACTGCTGCTAGACTCGTACTAAACCTCCCATCTAGAGCTCCATCAGTGTCCAATCTGAAGACTCTTCATTGGCTTCCTATTAGGAAGCGAATCCGCTTCAAAATCCTCTCTCTGGTTCACAAGAACATGTATGGAAATGGGCCAAGCTACTTTGCCAAACAAACTTAGCTGGTATCAGCCGAGCAGGATGCTTAGGTCAAGTACCAAATGTCTCCTTACCCCTCGCAGAATCCGCACCGCCAAGAATGGCAGTAGATCTTTCTCTTTCCTTGCTCCTGCTTTCTGGAATAAGCTTCCATCACAGCTCCTCTCCATCGCTGACCACAAGCTATTCCACAGGGAAATAAAAACCTGGCTATTTGACCATCTATAATGACTGTATATCTGACCACCAGTCCTTATGGAGTTTACGCCAGCGCCATGAGACTTCCGGGTGATATGTGCGCTTAATAAATCCCTCTGACTTGACAAACTATATGAACTCAGGGAAGGTGCTGGACACTAAAAATATATAATTTACTATTCCCACTCCAAACTATATTAAGTCAGGGAAGGTGCTGGACACTAAAAATATATAATTTACTATTCCCACTCCAAACTATATTAAGTCAGGGAAGGTGCTGGACTCTAAACATATATAATTTACTATTCCCAATCCAAACTATATAAACTCAATGAAAGTTCAAACCAACATACACATAAAATTAAAATACCCAAAAATTAAATATAAGCACATATAAATTAATACATTTAAAAAATATATATATTAACCTATTCACAATTCAACAAAAATGTATACAACATGTTTTTTACATATTTTGGATCTACATAAATTTCAAATATAAAAATTATTTTTAAGTATTAAAATTTTTTAAGTATTAATTATAAAATTAATTTAAAAATAATAATCTAAAAAAATGTATTAATTTAAATTTTAAAACATTATTAACAAACCAAAACATAGAACCTTTAAAAAATTAATAATGTAAAAATTAATCTATACACTATTTTAAATGTAAAATTATTATTACACATTTTTATTAACTAAAATATATATAAACCATATCAACACAAAACACCTGTACATTAAGCACATTTTTTAATTTATCATATTTTAGTATTCACTACTATATTATCAATTAATAACAACAAATCATAATTTAATATTTAAAATATTTATTTATAACTTTCACAATTTATTTATTTTTTTAAATTTTTTAATGTAATTCCAAAAATTATATTCAATACACACGTTTCCCTAAAATTAATTAATTTATCTCAATATAGATAAATCATTTGAATTTTTTTTTTTTTAGATATTTATTATTTTCTTTTGAAAAAATACACCCCTCTTCCCCTAATAAAAAAAACATCACACTCATGAAAATACATTTTTAAATTAATAAAAATAAATTTCCAAAATGTTTTTAATTTTTATTTTTTAAACAACATTTATCCCCTTTTAACCCAAAATTGCACTCATAAATTTGAATATAAATTACTTTCATATTATAAATTTTATTTTATAAAAATTTGTATACATTTTTTTAAAACAATCCACAACATTATCCCCTATAACCCCAAAATCCCTCTCATAAAAAATAAATTTTTAATTTCATTAATATTAATTTAAAATTTTACATTTTAAAAATTTTACATTTTAAAACACTCCCCACCCTTATCCCCTATAAACCCAACATCCCGCTCCTAAATAAAATATTACAATTTCATTAATATTACTTAAAAAAAAATTAAAATGTAATTGAAATTTGTTCAGTCAGTCAGTCAGAAAACTTTATTCGGCAGACAAGAGCCAAAAAAGTAAACATAGTCAAGAAAAAAGGACACAAATACAGAATTGACACATCAATACATAAAAACATTGAGTCACTAGATTAAAATACCAATACAAAACAGGTTAAAAAGAATCTCATTTAGCCATTTCATCATTCATATAAAATCGTGGAATAGTGCAAACAGTGTAAAGTGCAAAAAGTACTAAGTAAAAGTCCACGGCTGATAAAAAAAAGTTTCAAAGGGATACTTTAACATAAGTGGCAAGTTTATTCTGGTGGCGGCAACTTTTTCCTGTGTCTAACGGCCGCTGTTAAGAAACTAGCCACACCCAGCGATACCACAGGGGAGGGTAACATCTGGAGATAGACCAAGGTCGGTCTTACTTGAACAAACCGCCGTTCTCTAAGGAGCGGTAAAATGTATTTTTACGCTGATAAGCATAAAAGGAACAGAAAAACAAAAAGTGTAATGTATCCTGATCCGAGAAATTGTCACAGGGACAGGGTCTAAGTGAGCCGGGTTTAGAATAACCTTGGGGAAATGCCAAGAGCCAAGGAACCAAGTTAAATCTAAATCTAGTCAAAACAAAGCGATGGTATGCTTTGCTGACATAAGATAAATATGGCTGCATCTGCGAGCCCAAGGACAATAAGATAAATCTTCTCACTGAAGGTTTACTTAGTTCCGTCTCCTCCCTCATACTCTGCCGCTTATCCAAGAACTGCTTTTTCACTTCTTTAATTGCAGTCTTGGTCAGGACACCTGGGCTCGGGAACAAATCAGGGCGACCTAACCATCTAGTCTGTTCCATGACATATTTCAGCCATGGGATGGATAACACCCCCTCCAATAACATACAGTCCGCAATTATAAATTGATTAAGATTAGGGGCCGGATTTGCCCATACTCTTAGCCAGCGTAACAATGGGGAAACCGCGATCTGGTCTGATATATAACCCATTCCCAGTTCTTCATGTAGATTAAAAACAGGGGTTGCGGTAGGGACCGCCAGAAGTTTGCGCATAAAGTTGTTCTCAGTCACCTGGATCCCCTTAACGTCCTTGTATCCCCAAATGTCACACCCGTATGTAGCCATCGGAACACATTTTGCATTATAGACTTTTAATAATGCAGGTAGTGGCTTTGACCCCAGTCTTTTGGCAAAATTTAGAGTGGCAACTGCTCCTCGGGCTAATGTATTTTTTTTTAATAAAAGTTGCGGGCACCAAGATCCTCGCTCATCAAAAACCACACCTAAATACGGAAACGTAGGCACTTTAGTTAATTCTGCCCCCTTGCAGTAAAACTTAGGGGCCGATTCCGATCTCGGTCGGAGGCGTACCCAACACCATTCGGTCGGGAAAAAAGCCATGCGAAAGCCTGTTTCCCGACCGATCCGTACAGCACACCGAACGAGTAAGTACGATGCGCACAACAGCAAAGAATCCGGCCGAGCCGTACTCACCCAAACCAGGTCCTGTTCCCCGACCGAGGCGAATCCGGAAACGCTGAATCGAGTCGCACGGAAGGGAAAATGCAGCTCCGTCCGGCCGAACGAGTACGATGCGCTTTCCGTACGCGCCGAACCCGTCGCCACGCACGGCACGTCAAAGCATCCGGGAGAGGCGCACATAAGCTCCGATTCGCGCCACAACACGATCCACGGCTCCGAGACGAACACGGCAGCGACGATGACGACGCGAGGCGACGAGGACGAGCGAAGCGGCGAGGACGACGCGAAGCAACGAGAAGGACGAACGACACGAACCAACCATGAATCCCTTCGTCCCGATCATACCAATATTCTACATTTACTACCGGAACAGGCACGGACGCGTACGGCGCAGAAGGTAAGCCAGACACCAACCACAAAACACATACAACACGTACACGACACATCACACACACACAGAGGGATGCAGAATATACTTACACCAGCAACAGCAGCACCATAGGGGCGGGATGCACATCACCAATGCCACATATGCACACAGGGGCCTGAATGCGCACCACCACCCCTACCCAGGGGGGGCTGGATGCCTACCACTACTACCACCCTCACCCAGGGGGGGCTGGATGCCTACCACCACCCTTAGCCAGGGGGGGCTGGATGCCTACCACCACTACCACCCTCACCCAGGGGGGGCAGGATGCCTACCACTACTACCACCCTGAGCCAGGGGGGGTAGGATGCCTACCACTACTACCACCCTCACCCAGGGTGGGCAGGATGCCTACCACTACTACCACCCTTACCCAGGGGGGGGCAGGATGCCTACCACTACTACCACCCTTAGCCAGGGGGGGCTGGATGCCTACCACTACTACCACCCTTAGCCAGGGTGGGCTGGATGCCTACCACCACTACCACCCTTAGCCAGGGGGCAGGATGCCTACCACTACTACCACCCTCACCCAGGGGGGCTGGATGCCTACCACTACTACCACCCTTAGCCAGGGGGCTGGATGCCTACCACTACTACCACCCTCACCCAGGGGGGCTGGATGCCTACCACTACTACCACCCTCACCCAGGGGGATGGATGCCTACCACTACTACCACCCTTAGCCAGGGAGGCTGGATGCCTACCACTACTACCACCCTCACCCAGGGGGGCTGGATGCCTACCACTACTACCACCCTCACCCAGGGGGCTGGATGCCTACCACTACTACCACCCTTAGCCAGGGGGCTGGATGCCTACCACTACTACCACCCTCACCCAGGGGGCTGGATGCCTACCACTACTACCACCCTCACCCAGGGGGGCTGGATGCCTACCACTACTACCACCCTTAGCCAGGGGGGCTGGATGCCTACCACTACTACCACCCTCACCCAGGGGGGCTGGATGCCTACCACTACTACCACCCTTAGCCAGGGGGCAGGATGCCTACCACTACTACCACCCTCACCCAGGGGGCAGGATGCCTACCACTACTACCACCCTTACCCAGGGGGCAGGATGCCTACCACTACAACCACCCTTAGCCAGGGGGGCAGGATGCCTACCACTACTATCACCCTCACCCAGGGGGCTGGATGCCTACCACCACCCTTAGCCAGGGGGGCAGGATGCCTACCACTACTACCACCCTTAGCCGGGGGCAGGATGCCTACCACTACTACCACCCTTAGCCAGGGGGGCAGGATGCCTACCACTACTACCACCCTCACCCGGGGGCTGGATGCCTACCACCACCCTTAGCCAGGGGGGCAGGATGCCTACCACCACTACCACCCTCACCCAGGGGGCAGGATGCCTACCACTACTACCACCCTTAGCCAGGGGGGCAGGATGCCTACCACTACTACCACCCTTAGCCAGGGGGCAGGATGCCTACCACTACTACCACCCTCACCCAGGGGGGCAGGATGCCTACCACTACTACCACCCTTAGCCAGGGGGCAGGATGCCTACCACTACTACCACCCTCACCCAGGGGGGCTGGATGCCTACCACCACCCTTAGCCAGGGGGGCAGGATGCCTACCACTACTACCACCCTCACCCAGGGGGCTGGATGCCTACCACCACCCTTAGCCAGGGGGGCAGGATGCCTACCACTACTACCACCCTCACCCAGGGGGGGCTGGATGCCTACCACTACTACCACCCTTAGCCGGGGGGGCTGGATGCCTACCACTAATACCACCCCCACTCATAGGATGGACAATGCATGACACAACCAGCACACCACAACCTAGGGAATGCAAGAAGAAGACATCCCCCCAACACCATGACAAGCGTGTGTAGACTGTGTCAAATGCCTACAACACCGAACATGACTTTGAACATACAATGTGACCCCCTAGCACATGTGCCACACATATATGTGTGTGGCACCCACAATGCAAGCAGGCCATGACCATTGTGGCAATGGGGTCCAAACCCCCATCATCACAGTGACCAAAATGTAAGTGTGGGGTCCATAGCTGAAGCACACTTTGAACAATGTGGCAATGGGGTCCAAACCCCCATCATCACAGTGACCAAAATGTAAGTGTGGGGTCCATAGCTGAAGCACACTTTGAACAATGTGGCAATGGGGTCCAAACCCCCATCATCACAGTGACCAAAAGGTAAGTGTGGGGTCCATAGCTGAAAAACATTTTGAACATTGTGGCAATGGGGTCCAAACCCCCATCATCACAGTGACCAAAATGTAAGTGTGGGGTCCATAGCTGAAGCACATTTCGAACATTGTGGCAATGGGGTCCAAACCCCCATCATCACAGTGACCAAAATGTAAGTGTGGGGTCCATAGCTGAAGCACATTTCGAACATTGTGGCAATGGGGTCCAAACCCCCATCATCACAGTGACCAAAAGGTAAGTGTTGACAAAGAAAGAGGTGCAACTGCAAACTGCATGGATGATTCCTGGTCACAGAACAACAAACACATCAGTGGCAAAGTAGTGTATGTGTCCCATTGCAACATAAATTGGGGGAGCCAAATCCTGCAGTGCAAATAAGACATACCTTTGGCCATGTGCAGACAAACAACACCCATGGGGGCTGACACCGTCAACAATCATCAATGACACAATGACAGAAGTGACCATCAGAATGCAGACCCACATATTTGCACCAATGGGCACACACATGCAGATACCCTGTGGAGACTGCAGATGTGAGGTGAACAGATACCATACCATGGCAGCAATGGGACACACAAACCATGATCATTGTGCTGACCGATGACCTAGGAGTCCCAGGGACAGCAGGGGAAACCCACCAAACTACATACAGCCAATGGCACACCCAAGATATGCCAATGCAGTGGTGCAGATGCACAAACACAAACAGGCAGACCCACACTGCACATCATACACAACAGGTGAGGGGGTGCCAGTGTCCCCAGGCAACCACACAACACATGAGGAGACCTGAATACCAATCATACAGATGTGCATACAGTGCCACACAAAGGTAACTCATGGATCCAAATCCCCTATGTGGGCAAGCAGGCATTGTCAGATGAGAGGGAGCACAAATCACACATGTCACACAGGCACGTAGGGACAGCAACTGACACAGCAAGACACAGACACACCACAGCACCACCCCCAGGGCCCCACAATGTGGTGACCCTGGGCTGCATTACAATCCCACTGTGATGACAAAGCTAAATGTGGTTCACACTTTGAAGCACAGTCATGTGTACTGAGCAACTAACTACCATCACACCTACACAAGCACAAATCAAACAGCATGGCCAGTAAGCCAAGGCCAACATGGAGGCAGGGGCCTAGCCGGGCAACAACTCTCATCTGCACACACTCAACACCACACCCTCGACCTCCAACAATGTGCAGCAGTGAAGCACACATGCACTGGTGACATTGCACATGCACCCATGACTATTCCAGGGTGGTGGGTGGGAACCAAGGTGCAGAAACACATCACACATGGACACTCAACAAGACTCCTGAATGTCTGACACACTGCACACTACGCTGTACATGGACATGACGGCAATACCACACCAACCAATGGGATCACAGCCACAGTTACACACCAATGAAGAAGCCAAGGTCACCCACAAAGAACACACATAGGCAACAACCAACATTGCAGCCCGGACCCTAAGGAGTGCCAGCAGTCACACACACAACGTGTCACAATCACTGAAAGATAACACAAACTGGAAATCACATGCCAGGGGCAAACAACAAGTGCCAAGGGAAACCTGACTGTGACCCATCTGCGTCTGCACACAAACTCAGCCCTGACAGCAAGCACACCTATGGGTGACACCCTGATGACCAGTAATGTGCCATGCACCCACATCACAGAGAACCCAGGGAGAAGACTTTGGGGAACATAGCTCAACTCAGCTAGCATCACAAACAGGTACAACACTAGGGATCACAGCATGCACAGCTAAACGGAAGTGAACACACAGACATGCACATACAACACACACCTTGGGCGCAGGCAATGTCACAGGAGTACACACTGTCATGAGGGGACTCCACTCCTGTGTGAGGAAAGCTGTGCCATATGTTGCCTCAGTAGGGCCCCACCATGTCAGCTGAGCACTTGGTCACACAATCAACAATTAGCACCAAATGAGGGCTCCCGTCACATCAGCCTGGTCATGGAAGTGCCAACGGAATCATCAGCACAGATCCAACACACTTGTATAGCAATGTTGCACTGACAACACAGATGAGTCCTTCCCCATTGATGCCCAAACCTGCATGTCCACTGGAGATGGCCACACGGTCAGGGAAGTAGGCGAATTGAACAATGGCAGGCACAACAGATGTGCAGGGGTGGAAGCCACAGATGTGAAATAGCCAATCTAAGTAGGAAATCCCATTGCCAAATACTGAACACATGACACCGTCAGATGCTGCTATGGATGACATGGATACACCACAGGATAGGACACATTCCCCCTGGACCACATGGGTTCCTGCACAGTAACACTTCATTATCATGAGACCAAATATCACCATCACTGCAGCAAGGGCATGGTTAGCATCATCAACATCATGTACATCAGACACAAAAGCACTAGAGAACAGAAAGTTGCTTTATTCAGCATATGTGGCATTAA
Source organism: Calotriton arnoldi (assembly GCA_963921515.1). Classification (NCBI taxonomy): domain Eukaryota; kingdom Metazoa; phylum Chordata; class Amphibia; order Caudata; family Salamandridae; genus Calotriton; species Calotriton arnoldi. The sequence continues at coordinate 22,993 of CAWUFW010021985.1, read as the reverse complement.
AAGTAGAAGTCCGGTAGAACATAAACAAAGGCCAATGCCAGTCCATCAACAAAGTCACAAGTGGGTGACAGTGGCAGATGCCACCCTACACATGCCTGCACAAAACCAGGGACAATCCACTAGGAGGGGCAACCGGGGAGTAGGCCAGGCACCGCAGGGACAGGATCAGGGCTCACCAGGAGGAAGCAGGGAAGGGGTGGTGGGTGCTGGAGAGCCACTGACAACTGCAGTGGAGGTGTCTGACATGGTGTGTGCCGGCACAACTGGGGGCATGGCTCAGATGTTGTGGGTGCCGGCACGACTGCAGTGGACCCTGCAGATGGAGTGGACAGGTCCGCCACTGCAGTGCCCAAGTCAGACAGGGTGGTAGTGGACTCCACTGCAGTGCCTACCACCAGGGGAGGAGAATGGGGAACAGGCAAGGTGGGCTGGACAGAGGGGAGGACACCCTCACCACATCAGTGGCACAGACAAGCGCAGCGGGGGTGTGGTGCCGGGAGAGCAAGTGGCAGGGGAGAAGGCCGGAGCCTCTTGGGGATGATATATCTGTGGGTGGGGGAACCTGGGGCAGGGTGTGGTAGGGGCACCTGTGGAGTGGGGGCCTGAGGGATGGAGGAAGGAGACCTGGTGCTTGAGCTGCAGGGGCGGCGGCGGGGTCTTGCTCTTAGCACTCCGGGGGGACTTGCGGGTGGGGGCCTCAGTCTGTCTGCGCCTGGGGGAGGGTGTCCGGGGGCGAGGGCACTCTGCTCCATGTGGGGGCTTCCTCTTCCCCCTGGATGCTGGGGCAGCTGGATCGGAGGGGAAGAGGCCGAGGTCACTGAGGAAGAGGCGCTGGGTCTTTGGGGTTGCAGGTGAGGCAAGGGAGGGTGCTTTGGAGGGAGAGGCAACTGAGGACTGCGCAGTGCCTGTGGATGCGTGTGTGTGTACCAGGGCCCCATCCCCTGTGAGTCTGGTTTCAGTCCCCTGACTGTGCGTGCGTGTGCGTTTTGTTTGTGGCGTGTGTGTCTGTGTGCTGGACGTGTGTGTGCTGGTGTGTGCCTGTGCCGGTGTGTGTGTGCTTGGGACGGGTAAGGTGCTGGGGAGTGTGGATGGAGCAGAGGCAGGAGGGGTGAGGGACTGTCTGAGGAGGGACACTGCTGCCGTCAGGGAGGAGTCCATGGACCTATTGCCCCTCTGTAGGTCAGACATGCCCGATGAGATGCCCTCCATGAGCGACACCAGCTGAGTCAACAGTGCGGTGTGCGCATGGAGGACACTCAGCATGGCTGTCTGCCCTACATGGAGCTGGCGAAGGAGGTACACAGACTCCTCACTCAGGGCAGCAGGGGACACAGGGGCAGGGGTGCAGTGCCTGGCCCAAAGAGACACGCTCCCGAACATGGGAGCCTCCACGGACCTGGGGAATGGGAGCCGATGGGAGGGCGGTGGTGGTGCTGGTGGTGGCGGGGACAGCAACACTAGCTGGGGTGTGGTGGCTGCTGACACCCGCATCCACTAGGGAGTCATCCTCCGAGTTGCTCTGGTCCTCAGCTGAGGTGGATGGTGCTGAGGACTTCTCGGTGTGGCTCCCCTCGCCCTCCGTGCCACTGGGTCCCTCCGACCACTCCTCGGCTGCTGACCCAGTCTGGCTCTCTGGCTCCTCCTGGTCCGTGGAGCTGTCCCCTTCCGTGGCCGTGGATGTATCTGCAAACAATGGGGAAACAGACAGACATCAGTCACCTGCACCAAACGCACACACCACTGTGAGCACAGCACATTACAGAGCAAGCCCTGGCATCATTAGTTGTACATTGCTAAAAGTGCCCTAACTGAACAGGAGAAGCCAATTGTCAGTCTGATGCCAAGCATGGCACTCACATCCCACATGGCCTTGCACCCATCTGTCTGGTGTCTGTTGGATTGCAACACCCCAGTGTGGACACATGCACCAAGTACACAGTAGTTGGACAGTGCAGAGGACACGGTGTGGCATGTGGACATGCACACATCACAGCTCTTGCCACTGAGTCAGTACAGGTTTCCGGATGAAAGGGATGCCCAGAGTCAAATAGGAAATGCATGTGATGCATACCAGCGACAGACACCATGATGCACCCATGTCCTGATAGCCATCGCCACAATGGTGTGCATGTAGCACATGTCACTCCCCTGCAGGACCACCAATAAGTTGACACATGCCATGGCAGAGGCATGACTGCTAAGTCATACATCACTGTCTCAGTGATGTATGACTTGGCAGCCAGACAACAGAACTATGCACTGTGTCACAATAGTAGGTCATGGGGAATGCAAGTCCTGGAGCTGCACAAGTGCACATGTACATCCCCCACACAACACATCATCTTAACCCTCATCTGTCCAGGTCATACCTATTGGACATATGGGAGACCTGTGACACTACCCTCTGAACCTGAGCCCCTCACAATTTGCTGTGAATGGGGAACAGCTGCCTGAACTTCACATTCGCATACCCCAGTCTGCACGCGCAGCTGATCAAACACCTATGTGACACACAAGTATCGTCTCCTATGGTCACATCTCCAGGAGCATGCTGAGCCCCTACCAAGAAACACCCCAGCAGTCCTGGCAACTAATCCACAGCACACTGACACAGAGGCAGACACCTGAGGGTCAAATCACTGTGCACAATGTGTCAGCTGATACACTGGAGTGGGAGTACAGAGTGCATTGCATGGCCTGGAGTAGGCATGACTGTCCTGCTCCACATGAATGAGGATGTGCCCTGGACAGTGGATAGCTGGCTATGTATGTGTGACACACGTAATCTGCACACTCCTGGGGCCCAAACATTGTTCCCACCCGCTGCATGGGCGTGTGCCACATACCCCAGGCACATGTGGTGGCTCAGCTCAGCAAGTGGACCGCATATCAAAGCAACACGCAGATCACATGTCCAAACACAGGCGTTGTGTGAACAATGGACCCACCCATGATGCCCACAACAGAGTTAGGGAAACAGATGCTGTCCCCCACCTTTAGTGAAGCAAACTGCAAGGACACAGTCCCAAGTGACACAATTCCCTGACTGTAAGGGCCACACCTGGGTATCAGATGAGCAGTGGGCAGTGCACAATAGAGGGACATGGCTCCTGGACAACATTACTGCTGCACTGTGGCAGTTGAACCAGGCCAGAGGAGGGCACAAAGCATGTAATACAGAGTTCACAGTGCAGTCTTTGACTCACCCCTCCTTGCTGCTGTCTGGCCTTCAGCTGCCCATCCAGGTCTGGAAACACCACCGCCAGGATCTGGAGCATGTGGGGGTCAGGGTCCGTGTTCCGCCCCTCCTGCGAGGAGGCGACAGCTTCAGCTGGACCCGTGCAATCCTCCGGGTCCAGCCCCGAAGGTCCTGCCACCTCTTCTGGCAGTTGCGGATCCGGCGCTTGTAGACCCCCACGGACCGGACGGCCCGGAAGATGTCCTTCCAGATCTCCTGCTTCCGATGGGCATTAACCTGTCAGGATGACAAAGTGAAAAGGCCATTACCACACATGCAACATATCCGTGCATGACACAGTTGTATATACATGTCTCAATCACAGGGGCACATGATGTACACAGGCAGTGCAAAGCTGCCCATGGACAGTTTGCCAGACGTCACTACATGGTATCATTGCATGGGAAGTAAAACCATGTTCAAATGCACTGTCACTGCACCATACCTGTCCAGTGCAAGTCACTACACACTATGGGGGTGACAACTACTCAGTGAGCCTGCTAGCCAGTGGCGTGCAGACTTTCAGCCTTGCTAGTCACACAAAATGCACATTCAGAAAGGCAGTGCACAGAACACTCACCTGCTCCCCTAGTGTCCCATACAGCTTGCTGTACTGTGGAAGTAGTCTGTCCAGCAGGGCCTGGTTCTCTTCAAGGCTGAAGGCTGGGGCTCTCTCCACAGTACGTGCCATTGCAGGGTCCAGAGGGGCAGAGACAGCAGCAGTGCAGTGGCAGATGTCGTCCTGGAGCATGTAGTGCAGGTAAGTGAGCTCTCAGGGGAACAGCCAGCAATATATATGTGCTGGAGAGGCAGATACTGTCCCTTGTGTCCAAAGTGATAGGTCCAAGTCGTTTGCATCTTCTGAATCTGGCCAATCCATGGAATAGCAGCACCAAAACACGCCCACAGCATCCTTCAAATCTTCAACTTCATGACATACATGATTTTGCAACATTGTTGTGGGTGACGAACTGATTTTCCAGCAACCGACTCGTTCGAAATTCGAAAACGCGTCCGTTGCCAGGCAAGCCCATTGTCAATGGAGTGCGCACCGATCGGTCCATTGCGGTACAACGCGTACAGGGGTACAACGCGTACCCGCACACATTGAATGCAATGGGCCGGCCGGAGGCACCGATCGGTCCATTGCAGTTCAACGCGTACAGGGGTACAACGCGTACCCGCACACATTGAATGCAATGGGCCGGCCGGAGGCACCGATCGGTCCATTGCAGTTCAACGGCGTACAGGGGTACAACGCGTGCCCGCACACATTGAATGCAATGGGCCGGCCGAGGCACCGATCGGTCCATTGCAGTACAACGCGTACAGGGGTACAACGCGTACCCGCACACATTGAATGCAATGGGCGGCCGGAGGCACCGGTCGGTCCATTGCAGTACAAGCGCGTACAGGGGTACAACGCGTACCGCACACATTGAATGCAATGGGCCGGCCGGAGGCACCGATCGGTCCATCGCAGTACAACGCGTACAGGAGTACAACGCGTACCCGCACACATTGAATGCAATGGGCCGGCCGGAGGCACCGATCGGTCCATTGCAGTACAACGCGTACAGGGTACAACGCGTGCCCGCACACATTGAATGCAATGGGCCGGCCGGAGGCACCGATCGGTCCATTGCAGTTCAATGCGTACAGGAGGTACAACGCGTACCCGCACACATTGAATGCAATGGGCCGGCCGGAGGCACCGATCGGTCCATTGCAGTACAACGCGTACAGGGTACAACGCGTACCCGCACCATTGAATGCAATGGGCCGGCCGGAGGCACCGATCGGTCCATTGCAGTACAACGCATACAGGGGTACAACGCGTACCCGCACACATTGAATGCAATGGGCCGGCCGGAGGCACCGATCGGTCCATTGCAGTACAACGCGTACAGAGGTACAACGCGTACCCGCACACATTGAATGCAATGGGCCGGCCGGAGGCACCGATCGGTCCATCGCAGTACAACGCGTACAGGGGTACAACGCGTACCCGCACACATTGAATGCAATGGGCCGGCCGGAGGCACCGATCGGTCCATTGCAGTACTAGCGCGTACAGGGGTACAACGCGTACCAGCACACATTGAATGCAATGGGCCGGCCGGAGGCACCGGTCGGTCCATCGCAGTACAACGGCGTACAGAGGTACAACGCGTACCCGCACACATTGAATGCAATGGGCCGGCCGGAGGCACCGATCGGTCCATTGCAGTACAACGCGTACAGGGTACAACGCGTACCCGCACACATTGAATGCAATGGGCCGGCCGGAGGCACCGATCGGTCCATTGCAGTACTAACGCGTACAGGGGTACAACGTGTACCCGCACACATTGAATGCAATGGGCCGGCCCGGAGGCACCAGTCGGTCCATTGCAGTACAACAGCGATACAGGGGTACAGCGCGTGCCCGCACACATTGAATGCAATGGGCCGGCCGGAGGCACCGATCGGTCCATTGCAGTACAACTGCGTACAGAGGTACAACGCGTGCCCGCACACATTGAATGCAATGGGCCGGCCGGAGGCACCGATCGGTCCATCGCAGTACAACGGCGTACAGAGGTACAACGCGTGCCCGCACACATTGAATGCAATGGGCCGGCCGGAGGCACCGATCGGTCCATCGCAGTACAACGCGTACAGGGGTACAAGCGCGTGCCAGCACACATTGAATGCAATGGGCCGGCCGGAGGCACCGATCGGTCCATCGCAGTACAGCGCGTACAGGGGTACAACGCGTACCCGCACACATTGAATGCAATGGGCCGGCCGGAGGCACCGATCGGTCCATCGCAGTACAAGGCGTACAGGGGTACAACGCGTGCCCGCACACATTGAATGCAATGGGCCGGCCGGAGGCACCGATCGGTCCATTGCAGTACACCGCGTACAGGGGTACAACGCGTACCCGCACACATTGAATGCAATGGGCCGGCCGGAGGCACCGATCGGTCCATCGCAGTACAACGCATACAGGGGTACAACGCGTACCCGCACACATTGAATGCAATGGGCCGGCCGGTGGCACCGATCGGTCCATTGCAGTACAACGCATCACTGTACATGTGACTGGCATATGTCAGCATGCCTGTCTCAGATGGACATATGCCAGCCACAGATAGCTCCCAGGGAGTGAGGGGCACACCTACATCACGACAGCCTGTCCAAACTTTATCATAAGGCATGTAAGGCTGCATTTCCTATTGTGTGTATGTTGGTGTACATGTTGTCCTGTGGGTGTCACCTGTGGGCAGCCACCCCCAGGCTGTGCACGTGTTCATGGGGACAGGATCCTGGGTGTTACGTGTACATGACCACTGTGATGTGCAACTGTTCATATCTGTGCATGTGCCATGGTCACATTTCACGGTGGTGTATGTGTATGTCATGTCACATACCCCGTGAGTCCCATGTGGGACGGTATGTTTGAGCCAGGGTGTCCCAGTGGCACAATAGTGATGGTCCTCCACAGTCTTTGTGCATGTAGTGTTTACAATGTCTCTGATTTCATGTGCACAATGGGAGACAGTCTCCACATACACGTTGTGTGTGCATGGACTTTGATGTTGTGCGTGTGTGTGTCACAGACGTCCATGTCTGTCCTGCCGTGGCAAGTGGGGCCACTACCTGTGGGGGTCATGGTTGTTTTGCTGTGGTGTATACATGATACTCCATGTAATGCCAGTGTCCATGTGGCAATACAGGGTCCCTGGGAATGTACCTGTCGTTGAGCTGTGGTGCCTGGGGCACATCTGTCCTCACATGTCACTGTGGGGAGTTATTGTGACACGGCAGCAGGAGATGGGAACTGTGACACGGCCTCATGATATCCAATGGGCCAACCTGGGACTAATTGATGCCACCTGTTGGACCGTGTTGACAGATGTTGGCCATGTATGTACCATACATGTCCTTCCGGAACTGCACACTTCATGTAGTTGTGCCTCATAATGATGTATGTTGGGATCTTTAGTGTGTTCAATGCCGCATATGTGGGGTGACTGACAATCTTGCTTACTTCTCCTCTGCACTGCAGAGGCTCCTGCTGTCCATCGACCATTCCCAGACCTGGCAACGATGGTGGAACGGGACAGCATCCGACGGTACCGCTTCACCAGGCAGCTGATTGAGGATTTGGCAGTGCAGTTGTCCCCACATTTGCAGCCTGGCCGGCCGTATCCTACAGCGCTGACCCCCAAGGTGAAGGTGATGGCAGCCCTACACTTCTTTGCCACCGGTACCTTCCAACATACTGTGGCGACTGCTGGTGGGATGTCACAGACCATGTTGAGCCGTGTGCTCCGCGATGTTTTAGCGGCAATGTTGCTATTCCTGAACCGGTACATCTATTTCCCTAGACTGCGACGACTCACTGACGTGAAGAGTGACTTTTATGCCCTGGGGAGGATGCCGCATGTCATTGGCTCCATTGATGGGACACATGTGGCTTTGGTACCACCACAGGCCCAGGAGCAGGCCTACAGGAACCGCAAGCACTACCACTCGGTCAATGCACTGGTGGTGTGTCTTGCAGACATGACCATCACACACGTGTGTGCCCGTTTCCCTGGTTCAGCCCACGATGCCTTTGTGATGAGGAGTAGTCGCATCCCCAGGATGATGGCACAGATGCAGAACCAGCATGCCTGGCTTGTCGGTGTGTACTGACTTTCTGCCATTGTGTGTGATCTGATCTGTAGTATTCCGCCCACTTTTCCAAGTCAGCTAATGTGCACTTGTCTGTCCGTAGGTGACTCGGGATACCCCAACATGCCGTGGTTGCTGACACCCCTCAGGAACCCTGTGACACCAGCCCAGATGCGCTACAATGAGGCACATGGTCGGACCAGGAGAGTGATTGAGCGGACATTTGGTCTCCTGAAGAGCCGCTTCCGCTGCCTGGACAAGACCGGAGGGTCCCTCCCATATGCCCCTGCGAAAGTGTGCAAGATTATCATCGTCTGCTGCATGCTCCACAACCTGGCAGTGCGGAAGGAGTTGCCTCTCATCCAGGATGACAATGACCAACATCCGCCACCTGTGGAGGATCCTGGCCTGGACCACGATGCCAGTGACGATGATGATGATGATGATGATGGTGATGTCCGCACACAGCTCATCACCAACTTCTTTAGCTGAATGTGAGTATCCTGAGGTGTCATGTCAATGATGTGAGTTGGCATGATGTGTAGGTGGTGCTCTGGTGCTGTTGGAGTGTGTCCATGGGCTACTTGACTGGATGTGTGTTGCGATGTGTGCTTACAGGTGGGCTGTACTCCCCAACAGTGTTGACATGCTAACTTGGTTCTGGGTGGGTATCTTGTAACATGTATTGTGCATGAGTTTTGCTGTTCTGTCCTGTACTCCATTGCTTTTGACTGTGTGTCATTTCTGTCCTTCACAGGGTACTTTCAGATTCGTTTGGTCAACTGTGTCCACCGGCGACGTGATTGCACTTCCAGGCTGGTAGCTGTTGTGTCCCTACAGGTGATGTGCGCCACACCCATGGACTTCCTTCCGTCTACAGTTGTTGACTGTGTGCCCGCTGCCAGGTGGGATTACCTTGCATCTGTAGTGGTTATGACATGTTGCAACTGTGTAATAAACCTGTGCTTCACTTTGTGATGTGCGTTGTCTGTGGTCACACATTTGACTGCCATTTGCTTACTGCACCTGTGGGCTACTTGACTACAACTGGGAATGGGTGTGGTGTCTGTGCATTGCACCGTCTTCCCTGGCAACATCAGTGTAGGCAATGAGTCAGATGGCCTAGGTGTGTATGTGTTGTGTAGCCCTGGTGGTGTGTCTCCCTCATATGTGTCACGTTGCCTTTACTCACATGCCTGTGTTGTCCTTGCTGTTGCAGTTCGCATACACAGTGTAATTTTGCAGTTCATCATCCCCATAACAGCACCCACGTTGGAATCACAACAGAGGCAAGTATGGTGTATTAGTGAGTTTATTGTGATACATTTGTGTGAATAGTGCATAGGATGGGTAGTGCTGTACATAAATCTTGCAATTTGAAGTTCCTAGGTGAATTGAAAGTCCTGGTAGACAGAATCCCCAGTATCGGGGCCACAGTTGTCTGACACATTGGTCCAACTTGTACTCCCCATGCAATGTGTGGGAGTAGTGTTGCCGTCAACAGGGTGAACAGTCTGTGCACAAGGTGAACATCCAGAACAGGTTCAGGCTTCCTGGGAGTTGCGCTTGGCCATCGGCCTCTCATTTGCCCCTCCTCGGACGACCCCTCTTCTTGGGGGGGCCCTCAAGTACAGGCTGCTGCGGTGCAGGGGACTCTCCGCCAGAGTCATCCTCCCTCCCTGTGGCAGTTGCAGTTTGTTCGGCACCAGATGTTGTTGGCACACAGGGAGGTGTGTACTGGTTGCTGTTCATCTGGCGGAGGCATTGTAAAATGTCCCTGTGCACCGCCGTCATCTCATGCAGTGCATCCCACTTGGACTCCACGCGGGACATGTGTGAGTCCACGCGGGACATGTGTGACTCCACGTGGGACATGTGGGAGTCCAAGCGGGCATGATGGGCAGCCTGCTGCTGTTTCATGTCTCTGAGGAGCCCCACTACCTGGCTGAGGTCTCCGGTGCTGGACTGGTACGCATCAGCTATGCGTACCAGTTGTGGTCTGTGTGCCCGCTGCCAGGTGGGATTACCTTGCATCTGTAGTGGTTACGACATGTTGCAACTGTGTAATAAACCTGTGCTTCACTTTGTGATGTGCGTTGTCTGTGGTCACACATTTGACTGCCATTTGCTTACTGCACCTGTGGGCTACTTGACTACAACTGGGAATGGGGGTGGTGTCTGTGCATTGCACCGTCTTCCCTGGCAACATCAGTGTAGGCAATGAGTCAGATGGCCTAGGTGTGTATGTGTTGTGTAGCCCTGGTGGTGTGTCTCCCTCATGTGTGTCACGTTGCCTGTACTCACATGCCTGTGTTGTCCTTGCTGTTGCAGTTCGCATACACAGTGTAATTTTGCAGTTCATCATCCCCATAACAGCACCCACGTTGGAATCACGACAGAGGCAAGTATGGTGTATTAGTGTGTTTATTGTGATACATTTGTGTTAATAGTGCATAGGATGGGTAGTGCTGTACATAAATCTTGCAATCCGAAGTTCCTAGGTGAATTGAAAGTCCTGGTAGACAGGATCCCCAGTATCGGGGCCACAGTTGTCTGACACATTGGTCCAACTTGTACTCCCCATGCAATGTGTGGGAGTAGTGTTGCCGTCAACAGGGTGAACAGTCTGTGCACAAAGGCGAACATCCAGAACAGGTTCAGGCTTCCTGGGAGTTGCGCTTGGCCATCGGCCTCTCACTTTTCCCTCCTCGACGACCCCTCTTCTTGGGGGGGGCCCTCAAGTGCAGGCTGCTGCGGTGCAGGGGACTCTCCGCCAGAGTCCTCCTCCCTCCCTGTGGCAGTTGCAGTTTGTTCAGCACCAGATGTTGTTGGCACACAGGGAGGTGTGGACTGGTTGCTGTTCATCTGGTGGAGGCATTGTAAAATGTCCCTGTGCACCGCCGTCATCTCATGCAGTGCATCCCACTTGGACTCCACGCGGGACATGTGTGAGTCCACGCGGGACATGTGTGACTCCACGTGGGACATGTGGGAGTCCAAGCGGGCATGATGGGCAGCCTGCTGCTGTTTCATGTCTCTGAGGAGCCTCACTACCTGGCTGAGCTCTCCGGTGCTGGACTGGTACGCATCAGCTATGCGTAGCAGTTGTGGGTCATCATGCACACCAGCAACGTCTGCAAGCAGCGACCTCTGTCTCCCACCCCTCCCACCACCCCTGCTGACATGTGCAGTGTGTGCAGTGGCACGCACAGATAACCCTGGTCCACCTTGGGGGTTGGTGGTGGTGGTGGTGTCCATGGCCCCAGGTTGGTCCAGGGTCCCTGTGCTGGTGTTGCTCCTTGTTCTGTCCATGTCGGCAGGGATGGTATTCGTGGTGACCGTCGTTGGAGGGGTGGGTGCAGGGGGTGCAGCTGGTGGTCCTGCTGGTGCTGCAGCTGGTGGTCCTGCTGGTGCTGCATGTTGACTTGCACCGGATGTGCCAGGTTGGTCTTCATCGTCCGAGGAGGACAGAGGCTGTCTGACGCCAGTGAGCTCCGCATCCTCTTGAGCCTGGGACTGGGACTCCTCAGCGTCTGCTGCTGTGTCCCCATCATCACCTGTTTTTGGGAGACACAAACAATGTATGTTATGTTTCTGCAGGCATCAATGGTTGACACACATGACAGTTGTGACTGTGCCTCTGGGTGCGGGCCTGTACATTGCATTGTCCTAAGTCGTCACAGTCAGGGGTTGATATTGGTGTGGCACATTGTCCTGCATTATTTGGGCATTTCTATGTATTTTCTGGGGTGTGAACATGGTCTGCATTGGTTGTGTTTGGTTGACAGCCGGCCCTCCTTCCCACCCACCCAGCCAGTCAGTTATCCCACCATGGAACGTGCTTGCGTTGCAGGGAGTGTAAGTTGTCTCTCAGGATGTCACTCAGTGGTGTCCTGCTGTTTGTTGGTGCACAGGGACACTCTTGGGACTTTTAGCCAAACAACTGCCAGGACAACACTCCCAGCCATCCTGTCAGCACAGCCAGCCCACCCCACAGGGAAGCAGAGTCAAAAGGAAGGAAGCATGGGCATGCTGGGAAGGGGGGTGGAGGCAATAGCATGATGGGAGTCGTAGTCACTGATATTGGTCACCCCCACAACTGCATTCCCATACTTACTTGCTTTTGTGGGGAGTTCAGTGTGTGTGGGTGTGAGAGCAATGGCAAGATGGCTGACAGTGGTGTCCTGCTGTTGGTTGGTGTGCAGTACCCAGCATGCCCTTGTGCTCCCCACGACACAGCAACAGTGTCAGACATCTTTGATGGGCCTTTCCACTCTCTGTGGGATGTGCATGCGTTAGTGAGAGCTTGCTGGGCCATGTGGTGGGGATGTAGAGCTGTGACTACGACTCCCATCATGCTATTGCCTCCTCCCCCTTCCCAGCATGCCCATGCTTCCTTCCTTTGACTCTGCTTCCCTGTGGGGTGGGCTGGCTGTGCTGACAGGATGGCTGGGAGTGTTGTCCTGGCAGTTGTTTGCCTAGAAGTCCCAAGAGTGTCCCTGTGCTTCACACAACATAACCCAGGGTGGTGGTTCTTTGTGGGATCTTGTGTTAGGATGGGGGCATTGCATTCTACCAGGTGGGTTCTGTGGAGTTTGTGTTGGGGTGTGTGTGAGGGGAGGTGCTTGTGACTATGGTCAGTGCTGCAAGTCCTCCTTCCCACCCAGCTAGCCAGATATCCCACCATGGAACGTGCTTGCATTGCAGGGAGTGGAAGTTGTCTCTCAGGATGTCAGTCAGTGGTGTCCTGCTGTTTGTTGGTGCACAGTTGCCAGCAGGGGCCTTGTGCTCCCCACAGCAGTAGCCAGTGTCAGCCATCTTGTGAGTCCTTCTCCACTTCCTGTGATGTGAGCATGGTTCAGGAGTGGTGTTGATGGGACAGTTGTGGGGGTGACCAATATCAGTGACTACGACTCCCATCATGCTATTGCCTCCACCCCCTTCCCAGCATGCCCATGCTTCCTTCCTTTGACTCTGCTTCCCTGTGGGGTGGGCTGGCTGTGCTGACAGGATGGCTGGGAGTGTTGTCCTGGCAGTTGTTTGGCTAAAAGTCCCAAGAGTGTCCCTGTGCTTCACACAACATAACCCAGGGTGGTGGTTCTTTGTGGGATCTTGTGTAAGGATGGGGGCATTACATTCTACCAGGTGGGTTCTGTGGAGTTTGTGTTGGGGTGTGTTTGAGGGAGGTGCTTGTGACTATGGTCAGTGCTGCAAGTCCTCCTTCCCACCCAGCTAGCCAGATATCCCACCATGGTACGTGCTTGCATTGCAGGGAGTGGAAGTTGTCTCTCAGGATGTCAGTCAGTGGTGTCCTGCTGTTTGTTGGTGCACAGTTGGCAGCAGGGCCTTGTGCTCCCCACAGCAGTAGCCAGTGTCAGCCATCTTGTGAGTCCTTCTCCACTCCCTGTGATGTAAGCATGGTTCAGGGTGGTGTTGATGGGACAGTTGTGGGGGGGGCAATATGTGTGACTGCGACTCCCATGATGCTATTGGCTACACTGACTTGGCCAGCATACACAGAATTCCTTCCTTTGATTGGTCTTCGCTGTGTGTTGGTGTTGTTGTGGTGGCTACATGTCTGGATATGTTTGTTAGTTCTATTTGTGCCACTGCCTAGCTGTAGTTGTAGTTGTGTTTGTACATGTGTTGGCACAGTTGGATGTGACTTTTGTTGATGGCATGTGTTGTGTTTATCTGACTGACATACACATTTTGGGATGATTCTGTTCTGGTTGCTGTGTAATTGCTATGAGTGCATCGTTTGACTCTCCCCTTGACAGTGATGTGTGTGTTTTGTGGCAGTATATTGTGTACATTTGTTGTGTACTCACCAGGCTCTGGGATGTCCTCTAGTCCATATACGCTCACTGGCGGAAGGATGGCCCGCACCTTCTCCTCCCAGGGCCTGAGGTATATTGGCTTGGCAGGAGGGCCACTGCCGGTGTATTGGCTGTTGATGTAGTCTTTCTTCAGCAGGTCCCGTACCCTCCTGCGCACGTCATACCACCTGTTCTGGATGTCGCTCTTTGTGCGCACGACATGGTGATTGTGCGTTCACCCTGTTGATGATCCTCTCCCACATCTTGGTTTTCTGGGAGATGGGGGTCTGTTGGACCAGTGTGCCAAACAGCTGTGGCTCTACCTGAGGATCTCGTCTACCATGACTTCAATTCACTATCTAGGAACTTGGGATTCTTCTTGGGGAGCATGGTGATGGGTGGTGATGGTGAGTGATGTGTGTGTTGGTGTGCAGGTGAGGGTGTGTGAGTGTGTGTTTTGCTGGGTGTATGTGAGGTAGGTATTTGTTGGTGTGCTGATGGTGTGTGGCGAAGCAACACAAAACACCGCGACCGACGCGTACGCAGCATAGAAAACTGCACAAACACAGCGTGAGCGAGCGGAGAAGACCGTGCGAGACAAATGCAGGGTCCGACTCGGTCACAAGAACGTTTCCAACATACACAGACAGTACAAAGGAAAATTCACCCAAAAAGGCCAAACAAGCAATTACCAAGCCAATAAATACTGGGGGGTGGGGACAGAGAACAAAGACACACCCACAACTCCACCCATATAAAGGACACAAATCACAACCATGAGCCTTTGCAAATGCCATACCACTGCCAGCACCCAGAGAAAGCAACCACACACCCACAGCTCATCCCTCACACAAGCCACACACCATCAGCACACCAACAAATACCTACCTCACATACACCCAGCAAAACACACACTCACACACCCTCACCTGCACACCAACACACACATCACTCACCATCACCACCCATCACCATGGCCCCCAAGAAGAATCCCAAGTTCCTAGATTGTGAATTGGAAGTCATGGTGAGACGAGATCCTCAGGGTAGAGCCACAGCTGTTTGGCACACTGGTCCAACAGACCCCCATCTCCCAGAAAACCAAGATGTGGGAGAGGATCATCAACAGGGTGAACGCACAATCACCATGTCGGCGCACAAGAGCGACATCCAGAACAGGTGGTATGACGTGCGCAGGAGGGTACGGGACCTGCTCAAAAGACTACATCAACAGCCAACACACCGGCAGTGGCCCTCCTGCCAAGCCAATATACCTCAGGCCCTGGGAGGAGAAGGTGCGGGGCCATCCTTCCGCCAGTGAGCGTATATGGACTAGAGGACATCCCAGAGCCTGGTGAGTACACAACAAATGTACACAATATACTGCCACAAAACACACACACATCACTGTCAAGGGGAGAGTCAAACCATGCACTCATAGCAATTACACAGCAACCAGAACAGAATCATCCCAAAATGTGTATGTCAGTCAGATAAACACAACAGATGCCATCAAAAAAGTCACATCCAACTGTGCCATCACATGTACAAACACAACTACAACTACAGCTAGGCAGTGGCACAAATAGAACTAACAAACACATCCAGACATGTAGCCACCACAACAACACCAACACACAGTGAAGACCACTCAAAGGAAGGAATTCTGTGTATGCTGGCCAAGTCAGTGTAGCCAATAGCATCATGGGAGTCGCAGTCACACATGTTGCCCCCCACAACTGTCCCATCAACACCACCATGAACCATGCGCACATCACAGGGAGTGGAGAAGGACTCACAAGATGGCTGACACTGGCAACTGCTGTGGGGAGCACAAGGCCCTGCTGGCAACTGTGCACCAACAAACAGCAGGACACCACTGACTGACATCCTGAGAGACAACTTCCACTCCCTGCAATGCAAGCACGTTCCATGGTGGGATATCTGGCTAGCTGGGTGGGAAGGAGGACTTGCAGCACTGACCATAGTCACAAGCACCTCCCCTCACACACCCCCAACACAAACTCCACAGAACCCACCTGGTAGAATGCAATGCCCCCATCCTAACACAAGATCCCACAAAGAACCACCACCCTGGGTTATGTTGTGTGAAGCACAGGGCCACTCTTGGGACTTTTAGCCAAACAACTGCCAGGACAACACTCCCAGCCATCCTGTCAGCACAGCCAGCCCACCCCACAGGAAGCAGAGTCAAAAGGAAGGAAGCATGGGCATGCTGGGAAGGGGGTGGAGGCAATAGCATGATGGGAGTCGTAGTCACTGATATTGGTCACCCCCACAACTGTCCCATCAACACCACCCTGAACCATGCTCACATCACAGGGAGTGGAGAAGGACTCACAAGATGGCTGACACTGGCTACTGCTGTGGGAGCACAAGGCCCTGCTGGCAACTGTGCACCAACAAACAGCAGGACACCACTGACTGACATCCTGAGAGACAACTTCCACTCCCTGCAATGCAAGCACGTTCCATGGTGGGATAACTGGCTGGCTGGGTGGGTGGGAAGGAGGACTTGCAGCACTAACCATAGTCACAAGCACCTCCCCTCACACACCCCCAACACAAACTCCACAGAACCCACCTGGTAGAATGCAATGCCCCCATCCTAACACAAGATCCCACAAAGAACCACCACCCTGGGTTATGTTGTGTGAAGCACAGGGCCACTCTTGGGACTTTTAGCCAAACAACTGCCAGGACAACACTCCCAGCCATCCTGTCAGCACAGCCAGCCCACCCCACAGGAAGCAGAGTCAAAAGGAAGGAAGCAAGGGCATGCTGGGAAGGGGGTGGAGGCAATAGCATGATGGGAGTCGTAGTCACAGCTCTACATCCCCCACCACATGGCCCAGCAAGCTCACACTCACGCATGCACATCCCACAGAGAGTGGAAAGGCCCATCAAAGATGTCTGATACTGTTGCTGTGTCGTGGGGAGCACAAGGGCATGCTGGGTACTGCACACCAACCAACAGCAGGACACCACTGTCAGCCATCTTGCCATTGCTCTCACACCCACACACACTGAACTCCCCACAAAAGCAAGTAAGTATGGGAATGCTGGGAAGTGGGGTGGAGGCAATAGCATGATGGGAGTCGTAGTCACAGACATTGGCTCACCCCCACAACTGTCCCATCAACACCACCCTGAACCATGCTCACATCACAGGGAGTGGAGAAGGACTCACAAGATGGCTGACACTGGCTACTGCTGTGGGGAGCACAAGGCCCTGCTGGCAACTGTGCACCAACAAACAGCAGGACACCACTGACTGACATCCTGAGAGACAACTTCCACTCCCTGCAATGCAAGCACGTTCCATGGTGGGATAACTGACTGGCTGGGTGGGTGGGAAGGAGGGCCGGCTGTCAACCAAACACAACCAATGCAGACCATGTTCACACCCCAAAAAATACATAGAAATGCCCAAATAATGCAGGACAATGTGCCACACCAATATCAACCCCTGACTGTGACGACTTAGGACAATGCAATGTACAGGCCCGCACCCAGAGGCACAGTCACAACTGTCATGTGTGTCAACCATTGATGCCTGCAGAAACATAACATACATTGTGTGTGTCTCCCAAAAACAGGTGATGATGGGGACACAGCAGCAGACGCTGAGGAGTCCCAGTCCCAGGCTCAAGAGGATGCGGAGCTCACTGGCGTCGTACAGCCTCTGTCCTCCTCGGACGATGAAGACCAACCTGGCACATCCGGTGCAAGTCTACATGCAGCACCAGCAGGACCACCAGCTGCAGCACCAGCAGGACCACCAGCTGCACCCCTGCACCCACCCCTCCAACGACTGTCACCACAAATACCATCCCTGCCGACATGGACAGAACAAGGAGCAACACCAGCACAGGGACCCTGGACCAACCTGGGGCCATGGACACCACCACCACCACCAACCCCCAAGGTGGACCAGGGTTATCTGTGCGTGCCACTGCACACACTGCACATGTCAGCAGGGGTGGTGGGAGGGGTGGGAGACAGAGGTCGCTGCTTGCAGACGTTGCTGGTGTGCATGATGACCCACAACTGAGTACGCATAGCTGATGCGTACCAGTCCAGCACCGGAGACCTCAGCCAGGTAGTGGGGCTCCTCAGAGACATGAAACAGCAGCAGGCTGCCCATCATGCCCGCTTGGACTCCCACATGTCCCACGTGGAGTCACACATGTCCCGCGTGGACTCACACATGTCCCGCGTGGAGTCCAAGTGGGATGCACTGCATGAGATGACGGCGGTGCACAGGGACATTTTACAATGCCTCCGCCAGATGAACAGCAACCAGTCCACACCTCCCTGTGTGCCAACAACATCTGGTGCCGAACAAACTGCAACTGCCACAGGGAGGGAGGATGACTCTGGCGGAGAGTCCCCTGCACCGCAGCAGCCTGTACTTGAGGGCCCCCCAAGAAGAGGGGTCGTCCGAGGAGGGGCAAGTGAGAGGCCGATGGCCAAGCGCAACTCCCAGGAAGCCTGAACCTGTTCTGGATGTTCACCTTTGTGCACAGACTGTTCACCCTGTTGACGGCAACACTACTCCCACACATTGCATGGGGAGTACAAGTTGGACCAATGTGTCAGACAACTGTGGCCCGATACTGGGGATTCTGTCTACCAGGACTTTCAATTCACCTAGGAACTTCGGATTGCAAGATTTATGTACAGCACTACCCATCCTATGCACTATTCACACAAATGTATCACAATAAACACACTAATACACCATACTTGCCTCTGTTGTGATTCCAACGTGGGTGCTGTTATGGGGATGATGAACTGCAAAATTACACTGTGTATGCGAACTGCAACAGCAAGGACAACACAGGCATGTGAGTAAAGGCAACGTGACACATATGAGGGAGACACACCACCAGGGCTACACAACACATACACACCTAGGCCATCTGACTCATTGCCTACACTGATGTTGCCAGGGAAGACGGTGCAATGCACAGACACCACACCCATTCCCAGTTGTAGTCAAGTAGCCCACAGGTGCAGTAAGCAAATGGCAGTCAAATGTGTGACCACAGACAACGCACATCACAAAGTGAAGCACAGGTTTATTACACAGTTGCAACATGTCGTAACCACTACAGATGCAAGGTAATCCCACCTGGCAGCGGGCACACAGTCAACAACTGTAGACGGAAGGAAGTCCATGGGTGTGGCGCACATCACCTGTAGGGACACAACAGCTACCAGCCTGGAAGTGCAATCACGTCGTCGGTGGACACAGTTGACCAAACGAATCTGAAAGTACCCTGTGAAGGACAGAAATGACACACAGTCAAAAGCAATGGAGTACAGGACAGAACAGCAAAACTCATGCACAATACATGTTACAAGATACCCACCCAGAACCAAGTTAGCATGTCAACACTGTTGGGGAGTACAGCCCACCTGTAAGCACACATCGCAACACACATCCAGTCAAGTAGCCCATGGACACACTCCAACAGCACCAGAGCACCACCTACACATCATGCCAACTCACATCATTGACATGACACCTCAGGATACTCACATTCAGCTAAAGAAGTTGGTGATGAGCTGTGTGCGGACATCACCATCATCATCATCATCATCATCGTCACTGGCATCGTGGTCCAGGCCAGGATCCTCCACAGGTGGCGGATGTTGGTCATTGTCATCCTGGATGAGAGGCAACTCCTTCCGCACTGCCAGGTTGTGGAGCATGCAGCAGACGATGATAATCTTGCACACTTTCGCAGGGGCATATGGGAGGGACCCTCCGGTCTTGTCCAGGCAGCGGAAGCGGCTCTTCAGGAGACCAAATGTCCGCTCAATCACTCTCCTGGTCCGACCATGTGCCTCATTGTAGCGCATCTGGGCTGGTGTCACAGGGTTCCTGAGGGTGTCAGCAACCACGGCATGTTGGGGTATCCCGAGTCACCTACGGACAGACAAGTGCACATTAGCTGACTTGGAAAAGTGGGCGGAATACTACAGATCAGATCACACACAATGGCACAAAGTCAGTACACACCGACAAGCCAGGCACGCTGGTTCTGCATCTGTGCCATCATCCTGGGGATGCGACTACTCCTCATCACAAAGGCATCGTGTGCTGAACCAGGGAAACGGGCACACACGTGTGTGATGGTCATGTCTGCAAGACACACCACCAGTGCATTGACCGAGTGGTAGTGCTTGCGGTTCCTGTAGGCCTGCTCCTGGGCCTGTGGTGGTACCAAAGCCACATGTGTCCCATCAATGGAGCCAATGACATGCGGCATCCTCCCCAGGGCATAAAAGTCACTCTTCACGTCAGTGAGTCGTCGCAGTCTAGGGAAATAGATGTACCGGTTCAGGAATAGCAACATTGCCGCCAAAACATCGCGGAGCACACGGCTCAACATGGTCTGTGACATCCCACCAGCAGTCGCCACAGTATGTTGGAAGGTACCGGTGGCAAAGAAGTGTAGGGCTGCCATCACCTTCACCTTGGGGGTCAGCGCTGTAGGATACGGCCGGCCAGGCTGCAAATGTGGGGACAACTGCACTGCCAAATCCTCAATCAGCTGCCTGGTGAAGCGGTACCGTCGGATGCTGTCCCGTTCCACCATCGTTGCCAGGTCTGGGAATGGTCGATGGACAGCAGGAGCCCTGCAGTGCAGAGGAGAAGTAAGCAAGATTGTCAGTCACCCCACATATGCGGCATTGAACACACTCAATATCCCAACATACATCATTATGAGGCACAACTACATGAAGTGTGCAGTTCCGGAAGGACATGTATGGTACATACATGGCCAACATCTGTCAACACGGTCCAACAGGTGGCATCAATTAGTCCCAGGTTGGCCCATTGGATATCATGAGGCCGTGTCACAGTTCCCATCTCCTGCTGCCGTGTCACAATCACCCCCCACAGTGACATGTGAGGACAGATGTGCCCCAGGCACCACAGCTCAACGACAGGTACATTCCCAGGGACCCTGTATTGCCACATGGACACTGGCATTACATGGAGTATCATGTATACACCACAGCAAAACAACCATGACCCCCACAGGTAGTGGCCCCACTTGCCACGGCAGGACAGACATGGACGTCTGTGACACACACACGCACAACATCAAAGTCCATGCACACACAACCTGGATGTGGAGACTGTCTCCCATTGTGCACATGAAATCAGAGACATTGTAAACACTACATGCACAAAGACTGTGGAGGACCATCACTATTGTGCCACTGGGACACCCTGGCTCAAACATACCGTCCCACATGGGACTCACGGGGTATGTGACATGACATACACATACACCACCGTGAAATGTGACCATGGCACATGCACAGATATGAACAGTTGCACATCACAGTGGTCATGTACACGTAACACCCAGGATCCTGTCCCCATGAACACGTGCACAGCCTGGGGGTGGCTGCCCACAGGTGACACCCACAGGACAACATGTACACCAACATACACACAATAGGAAATGCAGCCTTACATGCCTTATGATAAAGTTTGGACAGGCTGTCGTGATGTAGGTGTGCCCCTCACTCCCTGGGAGCTATCTGTGGCTGGCATATGTCCATCTGAGACAGGCATGCTGACATATGCCAGTCACATGTACAGTGATGCGTTGAACAGCAATGGACCGGTCGGTGCCCCGGCCGGCCCATTGCATTCAATGTGTGCGGGTGCGCGTTGTACCCCTGTACGCGTTGTACTGCAATGGACGGTCGGTGCCCCGGCCGGCCATTGCATTCAATGTGTGCGGTGCAGCGTTGTACCCCTGTGCGCGTTGTACTGCAATGGACCGATCGGTGCCCCGGCCGGCCCATTGCATTCAATGTGTCGGTCGCGTTGTACTGCGCGTTGTACCCCTGTACGCGTTGTACTGCAATGGACGGTCGGTGCCCCCGGCGGCCCATTGCATTCAATGTGTCTTGGTACGCGTTGTACCCCTATGTACGCGTTGTACTGCAATGGACCGGTCGGTGCCCCGGCCGGCCCATTGCATTCAATGTGTCGTGGTGCAGCGTTGTACCCCTGTATGCGCGTTGTACTGCAATGGACCGATCGGTGCCCCGGCGGCCCATTGCATTCAATGTGTGCGGTGCAGCGTTATACCCTGTCGCGTTGTACCCTGTACGCGTTGTACTGCAATGGACCGATCGGTGCCCCGGCCGGCCCATTGCATTCAATGTGTGCGGGTACGCGTTGTACCCCTGTACGTGTTGTACCGCAATGGACCGATCGGTGCGCACCCATTGAAAATGGGCTTGCCTGGCAACGGACGCGTTTTCGAATTTCGAGCGAGTCGGTTGCTGGAAAATCAGTTGGTCACCCACAACAATGTTGCAAAATCATGTATGTCATGAAGTTGAAGATTTGAAGGATGCTGTGGGCGTGTTTTGGTGCTGCTATTCCATGGATTGGCCAGATTCAGAAGATGCAAACGACTTGGACCTATCACTTTGGACACAAGGGACAGTATCTGCCTCTCAAGCACATATATATTGCTGGCTGTTCCCCTGAGAGCTCACTTGCCTGCACTACATGCTCCAGGACGACATCTGCCACTGCACTGCTGCTGTCTCTGCCCCTCTGGACCCTGCAATGGCACGTACTGTGGAGAGAGCCCCAGCCTTCAGCCTTGAAGAGAACCAGGCCCTGCTGGACAGCCTACTTCCACAGTACAGCAAGCTGTATGGGACACCAGGGGAGCAGGTGAGTGTTCTGTGCACTGCCTTTCTGAATGTGCATATTGTCTGACTAGCAAGGCTGAAAGTCTGCACGCCACTGGCTAGCAGGCTCACTGAGTAGTTGTCACCCCCCATAGTGTGTAGTGACATGCACTGGACAGGTATGGTGCAGTGACAGTGCATTTGAACAAGGTTTTACTTCCCATGCAATGATACCATGTAGTGACGTCTGGCAAACTGTCCATGGGCAGCTTTGCACTGCCTGTGTACATCATGTGCCCCTATGATTGAGACATGTATATGCAACTGTGTCATGCACGGATATGTTGCATGTGTAGTAATGGCCTTTTCACTTTGTCATCCTGACAGGTTAATGCCCATCGGAAGCAGGAGATCTGGAAGGACATCGTCCGGGCCGTCCGGTCCGTGGGGGTCTACAAGCGCCGGATCCGCAACTGCCAGAAGAGGTGGCAGGACCTTCGGGGGCTGGACCCGGAGGATTGCACGGGTCCAGCTGAAGCTGTCGCCTCCTCGCAGGAGGGGCGGA